>OMOV01095086.1:0-13772 GCA_900312565.1 Beryx splendens
CACACACACACACACACACACACACACACACACACACAGCTAGGAGAGGGAGAGAGACAGTCTGAACAAGTGGATGTTGAGATGGACACACCTTGCTCAGTTGCTCTTTGATAGAGGCCATCACAGCCAGCATCTGTGAGACCTCGTCCTGTGGGGTGTCTTTGGTCAGCAGCTGAGCTGTACGGCTGGCCGCCTTACAAGCTGCTTCCATAGCTGGCACTTTGTGCTTGATCTCCTGCAGAAGCAGAGAGATACAACGGATTCAGGTATGTCTATGTAAATAGTTTGATGGAGCATAAAAGCAGAGGAACACTTTATTAAGTGTTACGGAAAGCAGAACAGATGTGAGAAATTAGCCTAACTTGTGAAAGACAATGCAGACACAGCTAATTAACATGCACAGCAAAGTGAGGGAGATGCAGTAGTCGGTGTAATGTGAGTTCAGCATGTTGCACGACTGGCTAGACATGTTTCTTAGCTCCATCAAGTCAAAGTCTCTCATAATGTGTCTATGTACTGTATCACCATTCAGTGTGATGGTTTCTGAGGTGCAGTGAGTGCCGTTTGAGTGTATGGGGTGCGTACCTCAACATCTTGAACAAACGCTCTGACGTTCAGGAAAGACACTTGGACAGGAGCAGTCATCTTCTCATTGGTTGCATCCATGAAGATTTTCAAGGTATTAATTCCTTCTTGGTAGTCTTGCCTCAACTTATCTACCTCATCTGCTCTTGCATACTGCCATTGAAACAGAAGAAGAGAACAGAATACAGTGACTTGTTTTCAAAATTTGAGTTGTCAGTGTGATACAAAGGCTCATTATAGGCGAATCGATGTTGGTGATATATTTGATTGTTAAAATAAAAGGGCAATTAATTTACATGTTTGACTTTGACAAACAGCTCCCTCCATCTCCCGTTGAGAAGAAGAAGCTGCTGCTTCAGATCGCGCGAGACCGTTTCATCGCAAGTCTCGATGAGGAAGTTCCCGGCATCGTTCATGTCCATGTGCTGCTGCATCCAGTGAGAGAGGTTCCGGAAAAAATCCTAATGGAAGAAGGGAAAACAAGCAACGTAGTCGATTAACATTGTAGAATCAATTGTTATGGCTTTAAGCGACTCATTAATATCTACTTCAGTGATAAGATATCACACTAGAATTTTAAAGGTATTGTTGCTCTATTCCTTTTAGAAATTTGATAGAAACTGAAAAGCGAACATCACTCAATTTAAGAACTCATATGTTTACTGCAGTCTAAGGCAGAACAAGCAAGCATGCAGGCATGGGTAGCTTCCTAATACTCTTTAGCAGCACAAACACATATTGTACATTACAAATACATTTTATGATCATGAGTATGATAAACTCTACTTACACGTTTGGCGTTCTCCGACTGGTTAAGCATCTGCTCAGCGTCCTCCAGCCAGGCCTGCAGAGCTGCCACTGTGCTACTGTACTTCTCCCAGTTAGAGATCACCTCCTCCAGCATGCTGCGAACACTGCGCACCTCCACGGCCAGGTTCTTCCACTGAGCCGTCGCATCGCTGAGGAACTTACTCACCCCCTCTCCTTCATCAACTGAAAACAAGACACGGGATGAGTTAGCCAATCTGGGATGTGTCCTGAACACACTGGTCAGGTTATTGAGATGCAACTTTGGTATCAACTATATAAAAACTAGTATTTGATGATGTCTGCAAATCATTCAGTTTTACGGTTGATCCGATGTTAAATGGAAATGACCATGCCAACATAGCATTCCAAGTACTGTGGATATTGTTGTTTCATGCAGAATCTAATATTGCTTCAATTTTTCAATTCTAGGGTGTTAGTACAGCATGTTAGAAAAGAAAAGTACAGCCCCAGACTTTTTACAGTAGGAAATAGCTCAGGAGACAGGCAGAGTTATGGTATCAAGGATTAATCAAAGAACCACTAAACCGCAACCAATCACGGCAGTTGGAAAGCATTCCATCCATCCATTACAATTTAAATCTGTCAAATTGTCTTTGGACTTACCTCTGTTACAGGTCTTAGACCCTGTAACATGAAATCGATAGTTAGACTGTTTACTATGAGCCCAAACCAAACAATACATTTATCAAAAGGGGCGAAAGAAAGGAAAAGAGTCTTACTTGAACTATCAGACTTTACATAGACCTCTGCAGCTTGCTTGAGGGCTTTGAATATTATCTCATACTGCTCAAAGAACCTGTGGCCTTCAATGAATGACTGGAATGGAAAGAGAAACATGAAAATACAGATGAGATTGTTTGGTAGACACAGTGCAATATATCCTTATGAATATACATACAGCAGACAGACATATCAGACATATAGCAATTCCAACTCACAACGTAGCTCTGCAGCAGGAGTTCGACTGAGTCCCGTCGGCCGTATTTGATGATCCAGGACTTGAGCTTCGACTCAGCCAAGATAAGAAATGCCATCAGACGATACTTCATTTCCCAGAATTCCAGTTTGATCAGGTGAGCATAAGATGACGTAGACACAAAATTGAACCTGCAGACGCAAGACGCAAATGGTCAGTAATCATTTAATTTTTCCTTTTGATTTTGCAAAAAGTCTGCCAATGGGATGAGGTAATTCCACTTGTTTTCAATGCAGTTTCACTTGTTTCAGTAACTCTGTAAAAGAACAAAGTCTTGACAGAAGTGAATTTGCACTGGAAACAAGCAAACTTATCATGTCAGATTTTTTGCACTGGTCCTAAGAAAAGTAAGATTTTAAGAATCAATGATACAACTGATCCTAAGACCACATTTGAATATTCCAACGAAGGTCTTACCGTTCAGCCATGTCTTGGAGCTGTTCAGGGGGGACAGGCACCCCATTCACTGATCTGTCTCTGTGGATCTGCTGGAAGGTCTGCCTGTGCGACTCCAGGTTCTTTAATACCTCCTGCAACATTCAAACACATAACATTATGCCCACACAGGCTTCCACGTATACCTGTCCAAAATAATAAAGCATCTAAAACTCATTGAAGGCTTGACATAAAGGACCAACTCAAAGGCCTGTTTTCTGCTTGACATTTTACTTTACCTTATGCTGCTCTAGTTTTCTGTGAATAACATTGGCCGTCTCGTCGTGTGCATGTTGGATGGGAATGTCCTCTCTCAGAGCAATTTCTGCCCTGTGAAGCCAGGCTCCAATCACTCCCAGAGGACCAGGCAGTGACTTGTCCAGATAGATGTGCCAGTCCAGCAGCTGCAACAGACATCCATTACAACCAATACTACACTGCATCAAAGCACGATCCCACCACTGAGGAGGCTGCGCTGATCAAAACGTTTCCACATGTTTTCAAGCACTCAGCCCACAAAAGAGTTTTATGCCAGTCTAGACAAGCTGTGGATGTCCAGAGGAGCGCAGTCTGCCCACTGAACAAAACCTCCTCTGTTCCCCTCTCGTCCCCTCTTAACAAACTCTAATTCAAAGGCTTGCGCCCCACTGAACATTTTATTGCGGCCAATGAAGAGAGAAACCCTGAGTCGTGCTTCTCTCATTATGATAGCTTTCAGTTCGGGGATGAGAGTCTGCTGTGCTGTGTTTCCGAAAAAAAGCAGAAAAAAAAAGCAATAATGCTGCATGAAAAAGAATGACCTATTATTTACTCTCATTTTTTCCATTTGCTTGATTTAGTTAATAATCATAATTACGTCTGTTTTCTTTCTTTGTGGCCTATAAATTCTGTATGTTGTTGCACAGGGGCATGCAGTACAATCCGACTCACCCTGACAGACACGCGGTCCCAGGCCTGTTTGACTAGAGCTTGGTCCACAGACAGCTTGCCGTCCCTCTGGACCGGCAGCAGCAGCGGATCTGTCTGCTTTTTCTTCATCTCATACTGCACACGGAAGCTCTTGAATGCCTGGAATATCAAAGAATAAAGGGAGAAAACATACAGTATGAGTTGATTAATGTTGTGTGTCGAAAAGCAGAATGTTATGTAACTGTGCATTTTGTCCCTGCAAGACTGAGTCACCTGGTACTTGTCAGTGAGGTTTCCCTCTGCTCCTTGGGCCCGCAGCACATCTCTCTCCAGCTGCTCTAGAAATACCTTCAGCTCTCTCAGCACCTTCCGCTCCTCTCTCTGCCAGAATCAGGGAACAGACCAATCCTATTTCTTCTAATTCTTCAAAATGTTCTAATTAATATTCTAATTGGTATCTTGAGAAGCTCACACCAAACTGACATTCCAGAAACACCATAAGAAGTAAGATTACAGTAAAAAAAAACAACCACGCAGTTAGATTGAGAGGAATAAAAACTGGGTCACCCCGCTCGGATATTTTAGAGGACAGTTTAGAGGAACACACAAAGCCAGCCTCGACATTTTTTGCACAGATTAGTTTTGGAAGCGAAGAGGGGCATGGACACTAAAAATATCCTCTTCAACTGTCTGGTTAAATTTGTTTAATTTAGTGACACATACCTCAAGCATTTGCTCTATATCTTGGGGACCAAACTATCCGGGAAAGCAGCAAGGCACACAGAGAGATGCAAACACACCACAAACAGGCGTTAGAACAGCAAGGAAAGAAAAGAGCAAAGTGGACGAGAGAAGGATGAGGGTGAGTCGGGGGATGCATTCCAAACAGACATCACGCAGTGCGATGACATGGACTCACCTGTAGCACTGGAACTGAGAGTGCAAAAGTTGGAATTGAGCCAAGAAGCAGCTTAATATGTACAAAAAAATTGAATAGATGGAGAAATTAAATGAGTCTATCATGATGGAAACCATAATGATGGTGATAATATTATCCATGAGTTCATGCTATGGTGAGTTTTGATTCATGAGAGCTTCATTTGGTGTAATGACAAATATGATGAGCTGCAAGCACAAGCCCACAACAATTAAGCACAGCTATAGCAGGTTTCATTAAGCATAACTACCATCTCTGATTTAAATATTGTCTAAGGATGGTGATACACTAGACAATTTTTGGGCAATGTAGATGGGCAACAATCCCCACAACTTGCATCGAAATAACGCACAGAGTTAAATATTGATTCAGATATTTAAAGGAAACAAGATGCACCTATGCAATTAAAGCAACAATGACAAGGCAACTCCTTGGGCACTGTTGCCCATCAGTTTCCCAAAGAAGCTGCCCTATGCCTTAAATGAACATGATACAGTAGCAGTAAGTTTAAAGGAGGTACCTCATCCTGCTGTCCGTCAGTCTCAGAGTGAGGGTTTGGGTAATGCTTCAGGAACTGAGCCACATACGTCATGATGGATTTCTCATCCGGCTTGTCTACATCCACATCTACAGAGCAACACAAAGAGACTCTGATGCACTGGAGGAAACTCTAAAAGATGACTGTACTGTAAGTTAGCTAATCTGAACAACTAATGCAAATGCTTTCTTTTGTCACCAAGAATCAGATCAGCCACCACTTTTGGCATTAAGTCAATATGACACAGCGGATAAATTTAATAATTCCCTCAGGCCTGGTGACAGCTAATTATAGATGTCTACTTTCATCTCCATCCTTGACCTGTTCTTTCTAGAAATCAGGGTCAAGCTAAAAGCAGAGGCGTTTCAGTGCAGCTCATTGTGTAATAAAGCCTCACAACTCTGCTCCCTCCAGACGGGACTGCAGAGCCACTGCAGACTGCTTCACTTCCACAGACGAAAACTAGGAGCACGAGTAAACAGGAGTTTCCCTGATCTCTTCATCACATACAGATACTGTGAAGATCATGGATCATGCATTGACTGACGGAGTAATACAATTTACTTCTATATAAGCAGTAAAATATGTCGTCAGCATCATTGGAATTCTTAATGGAAACAGTACGAAAGGTAAAGGAGCACCTTCCGCATCCAGAAGACGAGGAATGCCCAGCTCATTTTCTGCCAGTGCAAAGGCCTCCTCCAGGTTCTCCCTGTTGCTCCTCCTCCGCACTACCTCCATGTCCACCAGGTCTGGCCTGATGGCGTGGACCACGGATTGGAACGCTACACCGCTGCGCCAACTGGGACCAAAGTCCTTCACCTCGATGCCATGACGCCTTAGAAACATACATGCAAGCATTTTAGCGGACTCATAGAAGATCATGTGAACATAGAAACCTTCATACTGTAATACAAAAAACCCTTATCAAGATTATGTATTATGTATATCTATATCGTTATGTATATCTATACCGATATCCATAAACATGTTGCAATAACTGGCCAAAAAAAACTAGAATTTAAAATGTATGAACAACACAGCAGCAGCAGCTCTGAGTATGTGTCATACTTGGCTGCAGTGCATTGCACCCATCGCAGCAGGGCCCTCTTGGCGTTGCCCTGGAATTTGTTGACCACCTTCCTCTTCATGGGTGGGCTCCCTGTCTCCGAGCTAGCCATACTATCCACAGAAGAGTTGCTGTTGGACAGGGCCTGGAGGGCTGGCAGGTTGCTGGTTAACTCCTCAATCTAAAAGAGGAGCAAGCGCAAAAAGAAAGAAGAGGTTACACTGTGACTGTGGCGACATGAGAAACTAATGTAATGGTAAAGATTTCTTCTATCTGTCTCGCACTACATACTGTTTTGAAGTGGCAAAGATTCAGATTGGATCAAAATTATGTAAAAAAAAAAACTTTCATACAGAAAGTTCCCAATGTGCAGGGTGGATTCGTAGGGCAGCCACTCACCTTGATGTGAGCATAATTATGAGTCAAACTCAGGTAATTAGCTACATCAAATTTGATGTATTACCTGGAAGTAGAGGATGATGGTCCATATCAACCCAAGGACAATTGATGGTCGACCATCTGCGATGTCAGTGGCATGAATGTTAACTAGTTTGATCTGAAATAAAAGCCAAGCAGATGATACTTCAGAAGTGGGAAATGCAGGAAATATGGAAGTGAGAATTTATTGTCTCCCCTGAATTGCCTTCTGTGTGAATGAATATTACGAATATTGAATTTTTTTTCCTCAGTGTCATCAAAGTCAGCTCTTTGATGAAGCTAAGTAATTAGTAGTAAGTGTTTATGAGGCATCTGTATAGCCAAAGCAAGGGAGGCAGAAACAGCCATGGTGAACATAGAGAACAGTGAACCAGAAGGAGAAACAGAAAAGAGAAAAAGAAATGTGTTCAACTAGCCATCAAAGGAAAAGCAGCACTGGAGAATTGCCGTAATTTCACTCATTTGCATTCGAGATGTCTACATTTCACTACTTAAGGAAGTCAGGGAGCCAGACACATCAGAAACCAATGATCTTGACCAAATGCATCAAAATGCATGTCAGTAGAAAAGCAAATGACTAATGGCACTACATTTATAGAAAGTGTAACAGAATGGTTGTATCCAAGCATTGCTCAGTACACATCGTGCATCAAACAAGAGGTATGCATACAGTATATGAGCACACAGGGGGTTTAACGGCGACTGACCGGAGATCCTCGATACACAGACTGAAGGCAGACATGGTGGGAGAGAGGTCACAACACTGTAAGTCTCATCCCTCGGGGAACCCAGAGAAAAGTGGGGCACTGGCCTCATAAAGACTAGGGAGGGTTTATGTAATCAAAGAAGCCCTACTGCTTCTCCAGAGGCAGTGCGTGTTGTGCAGATAGAGTATCTTGTACGCTAACAATAAATAGAGGAAGATCATACATTTGAACACCTTTTTCTTGTGTATTCTTAATTATACCCTGAGCTTATTTAGGCCATGTCTTTGTTTTTGGTTGTAAAAATCCAACTAAAAGCTAATAAAACATATATAATGTCCGGTGAAAGTGTTGTTACAACTGAATGCTTACCCTCCTGCCTTCAAGGAACTTGAGCGCTGTGCCGATGTTGGAAACCCAGTGGATCCTCTTCAGCTGGCGGCCCTGCTCACAGGGCTGAAGACAGAAAGGATTAGTGAAAATCAAGCTGGCTGAGGAGGCCATATCTTATAAAAGCTGGGGATTAAAGCTATCACATAGTGTCGTGATTCCACTCTTTCCTGATTGGAAACAGATAGGAAATTAACAGCAACTGGCCTACTAGCCAATAGTTGGTAAACTTGTCGCAGTAGCTGGTAAGATTGTCTACTCTATCAGCCACTTTGGCAGATGATAAACCATCATGTAAATGATAAAAACATAATATACTTAACAAAATCTCAGTTGATGGTACTACTATTGTCTTGATGATCTCTTATACACTCAAGCACAGACTGTAAATGTCAGGAAACGTCGTGACTGCTTAGTTGTGGAAAGCGGAATTGCTTCAAATCGCTTTAAAAACCATTTCATTTCTTCAAAGACCGATCAACAGCGTTGCCCGGCCTGGCTCTAGCTTTTCTTTCAAGTTTTTGTGACTCACTCAACAATTAACATCCTAAGTGATGTATTTGGTATTTATTAGTATGCGGATTTCTTGTATTACATCATGAAACAGATGGGAGTGCTAGACATAATGTAGGGCTTCGAGTGCATACAAGTACAAGCTGACTCAAGTCAGAGTCCATGTGTTGTAATGTGAAGGTGGAGAAACAGGCCTTGATTTACATATTCATCAGTTCAAGTGCACGTGTTGCAGGAGGCTGCTTATCCCTGCGTGTAGCCAACTCCTTGCTTGGAATCAGGGGAGCGCAGCGCATGTGTAAAACACGACGTAAGAAACACTACAGTGTGTGGCGCTTAAGTAAAGGTCTGAATCAGGCCCATGTATCCTTGCAATTCACATTTGAATTTGAATTCTGTGCAGGATGATTCAACAATACTACTCACTAGTCTCTGGCCAGACAGCACCTCCAACAGACCCAAGAGCTTCACCCCATCTTTGATGTCCTCAAAAAGGTCGTTAACCTCTAGAGGGGGTTTACGCTGGTGGAAAGAGAACACTGTTAACAGAGTAGAAACTAACATCACTTAAAATGAGCTATGACCAGAAATGAATAAATCATTGAATGCTAACACATTTTTATAAGCGACGTCTGTGCATTGTTAATTATAAAGGATGAGAGGAGATTTGTATTCTAACCCATTCCCAGAGATAAATAGAAACCAAAAGCTCTTTGTGAGAAACGACAGCATAGCTTGTTAGCAACAACCACAGAGCCTCCCTGCAGCTGAAAAGATGGTGCCTTTGCCTCAGAGGTGGCTTGGTGCCCAGTCCTGAGGCGATGGTACACAAAACAAAATCGGCGCATGGGCTCATTTAACCCTAACTGGGCATTGTCTCCTGATATCACACACATTCCCATAAACTCCAAGTTAGATGACAGAGTTATACCTACTGCGTTAGACAGGCTACACAATCCAAGCAAATGAAACAGATGTGTATATATATTCAGCAGAATGAAGCTTTAATTAAAGGCATGGGACCCCATGGGAATTCTTTATTTGGCACAGTAAACAGGTCATTTCACAACTCAACACATCCCATGACAGGCTGCAGTTGGCTGCCTATGTGGGGCAAAGCAGTGTGAAAAGGCATTTCTCTGCCCTGTGTTCTGTACATTTACATTTTTTCCCTGCTTGTCATGTAACTACTGTAGAGCAATAATGTTAGAGGGCTGCTCCCTCTTAGTCGATTAGATGACAATTCAGTTGTTTGAGTTTTAGTCAGTTTATACTTTTTTAGTCAGTAAGTCCAATTTAAAAAATTTGTTTTACCATACTGCATCAGTTTCTTCCTCAAAACTATAATTACATCTATAACATCGGCGCTATATTCGAAAATAGAGTATGTATTTAAGATTTGTCTATTAATCGGTCTACTCGATTAGTCAATAAAATTGTATTACTACTAGTCAACTTCAAAAAAATTTAGTCCAGGACAGCTCTGATAAACAAGTAAATATAAGTCGTAATAAGTAAATAAAAGTAGTTATCTTTTACTTTTGTAATTATGTTACTAAAATGCACAATCACAGAAAAATAGAGCCTCTACAAGGTGGAAATCAATCCCACCCTGGAAAATGAAAGTACTGACAAATAGAGTCACATGAGACCGGCCAACACTGGCAAAACAGCAGAAAGCACATCACTGGAAAGGTGCTTAGTAATACAGTAACAGAGGAAATGGACACAAAAGGAAAGTGTGACAGCTGGAGGAAGTTCAAACTAAGATAACAGGCACCTAACCAACCATAGCAAAGAAGAAATAGGGTCTACTCAAAACAGAATTTAGCATGTATTCGCAAAAAGCCATTTCAACAGATTTCCGACGAAGATCGCATCAGAAAAGCTTTTCTTATAACTGCAAGAAAGGTTTCCGCCACATCTCCTGATTGAATGATTTCCTTTAAAATGAGCGAGTCAGTCTCTCTCACACAGGAACTGCCTGCAATGTGTGAATATGATTGTTTGAGAGCGCTTTCATGACTTAGCTTATTCTACACTAGTCCCATTGGTATGCAGAGAGAGAGAGCAGGGTGCAATGCATGAATAATGAAGAATAGACCAACAGAGTGTCTCTGCGTTGGCCCACCACATAACTGAGATTCCTCTAAAGTTTTAGAAGCCACACTTTGAACTATTGTGCAGATCAGGCTCAACAAAAGACCCCTCTAGAACACACAGAGGTACACTGTGCTGTGTCAACGACCATTACGGCCGCATAATGATTGCTCATTACTTATTCTGAATTTTCAACAATCTTCTTGGAAATGTTTAGACCGATTGCTGTTGATTTGTAGCTGTAATGCCCAGTTTTATGCAATGTGCACATGCTAATACAGCTTCTGCTATTTGAAGGGCATGGTACACTAGAAAGCCTGATTCCAACCATTATCTGCGGTGTAATACAGTATGTATTCCCCTCAGTGCCTTGTAATTTACATGCATGGACCTTAGAAGCCGACGACTGCCTGCAGGGAATTGTCCTCACCCACTTGCTCTCCATCTGCACAGTACTTCACTCTCCCTGCCAGTCCTGTCCACAAATACACACACTCACACAGACATACATGAGTGTACAAACACCCACGCACATACAGTACCTACACGCTCACACACACACACACACACACACACGGACGCCATCCACACACACACACACACATACACAAATGCAATGTATAGGCTATACCCCACATCCACCAGCTTCTGCAAAATGCCTTTGTTGCTCCATCTGTCCAGACCCAAATACACTGCTGCACAGGTACAGAAGCTTATTCAAGTGTAAATGCCCCGCTGAGCTTCCATTAAACTGAACAGCAAAGACGCCTCTGTGCTGTGACACAGGCCTTATTGCTCCGTGCCATTTTTACTTAGTCAGTCACAAGCTTAGCTTAGCAAAAAGTCATGCTGAGAAGCAAAGCGACAAAGCAGTCTCTGCCGTGACTACAATAGTTACAACACAATAGTTCTCCTCTCAGGCAAATACAGTAGAAAAATCATACGGGTAAACATTAGATGTGTTCCTTCCACATCATTAGAGCCATCAATCAGTCTATGCAAGCAAACCCTGCGACATCAAACATGCTTCAGAGCAGAGATGAATGATATCGTTTACTATTGACTACTGAAGTTCAATTATATTTTGAGGTGCCTTTGAAGAGGCCATTATGATTGCATGACAAAGCTCGTTTCGCAGTCGATTCTCTCCACACGCATCACAGGTCAGCAGCCTGAAGTGCCTCTGACCGGAGAGAAGCTAGGACGCTATAATCATGAGCAGCACTAAAACAAATCACAAGCCTGTCTGATGAAAAAGGTCAAGATAGCATAGATGTAATTGTTTTCACGATTTGTTTTACTTGATCCTTAATAGCTCACTGATAAGCCTGTAAAATCCTATTTTCTTGTCGAATGACTTACTATAGCCATGTGATGTGTGAGCAGCAGAGTGCATGGATGGAATTCCACACTTACCTTCGCTAAATGAGAATTGATCCATTTTGTGAAGGTTCTCTTCTGCACTGCCTCTTGCTCATCTGAAAATTAAAGGCACACAGCACGTTTCAATACACGATGGATGTCACATACTGTAACTGTTGACTCTGTATGTTAACCGCCTCTCCTCTTTATTGACTGGACTATAAGCCCCACACTTCAGACTGGAGGAGCTGGTGATATTCACAGAGGACACACACATTCAAATGGGGAGAGCAGATGTAACAGCACTTGATCATCAGTGATGACAAATACAAATCCTTAATTATGCATAAAGCAATGGCTCTTCATTAATTTTGTATCAGGACCAAAGTGCCAAAATATTATGACAGTCAGGAAGCCATGATCCAAAAGATTACATAACAAAATATTCTGCTATCTGCACTCTCGACGACGTATCGGAGCATCGTGTGACTCATGTTTGGGTCCTGACTTGAGAAACACTTGTGTAAAGTATTCATCCATAACAATGGCACAACTATGGCACAACTGATATGTCTGACAAAAAAAAAGACTGTTGTTACAGTTACAGCCATTGCAGGACACCCCCACCCTGAATCCTCCATTACCCAAGCTCATACTACAGTTGAGCAGAATTTTGAAAACAGTTCCTCTGCGATGTCAAGTAGCATCGCAGCAGCGCTGCAGCAAGCATGTTAAAAGTGTGACTTCTGCAACGGCTAAATCTGTGCAACGTGAATAACAGGAGCTCGGCCAGTACTCGCATAATAGACGCTTCTGACAAGTGCTCTCGAAATGAGGTCATATGAAGAGATTAGAGAATGAGTGGAGAGGAGATTTCTGCCAACACATCTTGCAGACCCCTCTGTGTGTTTGGTAATGACATGCGTGATTGTTCAGGTCACCCCCAGCCTCTTTTGTGGTGATACTAATATATTCAGCCACAGTGCCTCATGCATTATGCAGCATTGCTTTCTTATGTATAACAAAACATGTGATTTCTCTGCCCTTGTGATGCTGTTGTAGTAGTGATAAAGGGAGAGACTGATTTCTAACACCCTGGCATGTATGCCGGTAGGCCAACGCTGCACACTGCACAGAGTGGCCATTTTTAAACATCCACCCTTACAGATATAGTCAGTAGTCACGTGCTGAAGAGAGCAATGCTAACACTATACAGAGAGCAAACACATCACATTAACCCACAGGCAAATGCTTCATCACTGATGCACAGGGGATGCCCGCTGAAGCATACCACACACATACAGATGCACAGGCGCACACACAAACACACAAACACACACAGACACACACACAGCTGTGTTCGTGCAGCATAACTGGTTCACATACCAGGGGGTTCACCTACAAATCACAAGCCCACAAGCCTATGTTATATCCTTGTTATATTCCACGTAAAATCCCAGATCCTCACAGATGAGAAATGAAGGGTAGATTTGCAGAACGCTGCTGCCCTACTTACTGCGTAGATATTGAAAAAATCCAGTCACCAGGTTTAAAGAAGAAGTCTTTTTGACAGATACATCCTTATAGTGAGCCATTCTACACTCCACTCTCCGGCTCTCTCCCTTTGCCTTTCATGAGTTCCTGGGTACGTGTGCGATTGTGTGAAGATGACATCCACAGTGGAAAATTGGGCACAAAAACACACACACAACTGTCTCTTTCCCTTTTTTTTCCTGCAGGAAGCAAAACAGATCTGGCTGCCTGGTTTCCCCGGTGAAAGCCAAAGAGCTGCTGGGGGCTGTGATGAAACGTCCCCTCCTCCCCCGACACTCACACACGCACACACACACACACGCACACACGCACACAACACACACACACGCACACACACATGCACACCAACACACACGCATGTACACAGAACAGAGAGCCCCCCTTATGAAAGGAACTACGTTGGGGATGGCATTACTTACGGGAACAAACCG
>OMOV01095091.1:0-13739 GCA_900312565.1 Beryx splendens
CCCTCGTTGCCATTCAGGTTTGCCAGTTAGCTAACTTGCAGTCTATGGTTCTTTGGCTGTGCCCGTTGAATATTAAGCAGCAGCTCTACCCCAAAAAAATGTTTGTATAACTAAAACTCCAATCTACCACGGGTTTTGTTTTCTGTCGGTTATTTTGTGCCTCCTGTGTAGCTTATCTCAGAAGTACAGCCTTGGCTATTCTCCTAAACCCTTGTTTGACCATCTGCATTACTTAAATCTCTTGCAAGGAAATATATTTAGTTAAGAGAGGTTTGCATTGTACCATACAATAAAAACCTCGCCATCTTAAGGAGTACATACCGTACAATTTGTACGCTATATGTACTTAAACTGGCGGATGTGGCTGTCTGCTTAAAATGCATGTGAGAGGCAATCCAACAGCATGATTATGCAACTGTTACCTTATATCATAGACCCAATTTAAGCTCTTAATTATGACACACGTGATCGCTCACACTCCCCAGGCTGTGATCTACATGATTATATGCATAATAAGGCTCAGTAAATATATCGCCACTCTTTCTCCAGCTTCTAATGACATCTTTTCATAAAACACTGTCCCTTATAACCACAACATCTTCTCTAACTTGTAGTATATGGCAGATTGCATGCCATATTACATCTGTCTGCCAAGCTCTAATTCTTGTTTGAACAGCTTGAGCAATGATTTTTGAAGTAAGCGTTATGAATGGCAGTGAAAAACCTCAGCTGCATGGGGTTGTTTCTTCAAAGTTTACACAAACTGGAGTCTAACTGTTCCCTTTCATTTTGACAGCAGGCGATGTATATTTAGTTTGGTACAGGCAGTGTGGGCCACCGACATGAGAAGGAAGGGTTAAACCATTATTGTGTGGAACGAGAGTGTGGGGTGGAGGATATGGAAGATCATGTTGCTGTGACAGGGTTGACAAATCTATCTCGCCTCGGTTTGATTTGCCTGTGAGGAGTGAAAGCCTTTTTGGATGGGACAGGGTGAGTCTTTTCAGTGACAAAACATAAGACAAGAAGAGAGTGAAAGGGAACGTCTCAGTGGCTTTTCAGTTTCAGGTAGCTCAGGTAGCTTCCTTCTTCACTGGCTTCACAGGCAGTCCATCTGCCTGGACAGAGCTAGAGGAAATATAGGATTTCATAAACTAATAAACCTTGGAGGAAAAATCGATACGATGGCTAGACCTGCAAAGGCTCTTTTCCACAAATTTATAGACCATTGCAGAGCATCATGGCCAGAGTTTATAACCTGTGAAGCCTTGGAGCAGGAGGAATCAGTGGAATGTCAGTTAGCATTAGTGCATACAGAACGTAATCTGATGTGATCGCCTTTTAAGACAAGGCAATCTACCCAGTTAAACAATTATAGACTTAAAGCTACTAGAAGGCTTCTTAATTAACTTTCTTGGGAATTCATTACAAATCTGCATTTTGTTTTCAGCTAAAGTTGAAAATAACAACTAAGGCGAGTCACTCAGTGAACTGCCCTTTGTATTAGACTTGTGTTAGTGTGTCTTGGGTTTGGCTCCATCATATAAGCTCAGGCCAAGCCATGTATCACTTTATAAGTAATAAATGCCAGTGTTAGGTAGCTAAACTACTTACAGCAGATGACTTCCCCTCCTAAACCTAGAGTTACAACAGTCAGTATACTGTAAGATCAAATAAAAGCATGTTTTCAGAAAACAATAGAAATGACCTAATGTGAAAATATGTTTCAGCTGGTTCATTTGACCCCAGGAAGAATAGTCGCTGCTGAGGTAGTGACTAATGGGGGTCTGAAATAAACAAATAAACTGGTAGAGACCAAACCACCAAACACCTCCTCTGACAAATTCAGAGCAGAATGATTTTTAGGAATTTTTAAAACTACATTTGTTGGGCCAAATATAACAATTTCAAATTTATCATGATTACAGTTAGGACAGTTCTGAGTAGGGGTGTTTCTCTCCAAGCAATATGATGCATTGCGATACAATGTGATTCAATACCACAGGCAGGCACTTCCATTATACTTCTACAGCTGTGCCACTGGTTACAAGAAGGCATGAATCAATCCACTTATGTGTGAGAGAGAAAGATGCACAGAAAAATGGTTTCTTTCACATTTTGATGAGGACAATAATATCCTATTTGGAATCTCATTTGCTGAAACTAAAAACTGAAAATCAGCCAGACAACCTGGAGATCGGCTTTCCAGTGAAGCCCTGCCTACCTGTTCTACCTCAGCTCCAGCGGGTGCAGCAGGTGTCCAAACCCCTCATTCTCCTCCACACTATATAGTCGCAGATCCTTACATATACACGGTGTAATGGCTTCAGTAATTGATTTTGACAGTGCAGAGCTGTTGGCGAGTGGAGCATGGAAGAACATTTTGATACCTTTTTCATCACTAGCTCTAAAGCTAGCTGCAGGTGATGAGGGGCAAGCGGGGACTCGGTCTCTCAGAGCGAGTCCATGCGTCTCTCAGAATGGATCGTGAGATTAGTAGTGCCACCTGTTTCTTTCACTGCTGCTTCACATTTTGCATATTGCCACACTTTATCATGTTTTCCGTCTTTATTCTAAAACCCAAAGTGGGTCCACACTTGTGATTTATAGGTGTTTTGTTCATCACATTTTTGCTCTTCATTGGCACAACACTGGAAGAGACAAGCGGACTTGGAGGGAGAGAAACACAGGAGTAGCCTGAAGCGCTACAATAAAAAAAAGATATGCATGTCATACTGGCCTTTTCCAACAGAGAAGCCCGCATTGATTTAGCTGCGATTCCCTCCCAACTTCCCTCGCTCACCCCTAGTTTTGAGACATCTGACATTTCATGTTGGCTAGACGATCTATATTGTATTATGGCAATGTGTACCCTGGGTTTTACAGAGAAATATAAGAGTGTATCATCAAAATAGCAATTGAAAGGAATATACTAATAATGTGGCTAAAGGGGAGCACAACAGCTTTTAACAAACGATTACAGCCAATTAACCAATTCTTATGCCACACCCACTTTTAGGCTCCACCCACTTTGCAGACAGGGTGCGCTGCTGTTACCAACACTTGCACATCAGTATTTGTCTGTTAGTACATGATGACATTCACCTACTGAGCTTTACTCATGTATGGATTAAGGTCATGTTGACCCAGATGTGCCATCTACAAACTGCTCTTCTGAAATTTCTAATTAATTTGAGAAGCATAAGTCTAGAGAATACATCAGTGCACACGCAGCCTTCAAAAGGAGAACGCTAAGAGCACAGTTAGTCTAGTTTGTATGTAGCCCTGGGCTGCAAAAAGCCTCCATGGAGGCTTGGGTTATAATTAAGGTCCAATATTATGCATGATTCATTTCTAAACTCTAATGGCTATTCTGTTTATTGTCCTACTCATTTTTCTCTCTTTCATTTATCATCCCATTCTAGTGCTGGCAAAGAATAGGAAAACCTTTTAACAGTGATAGCACAAAATGATTTCCCTGTCATGCTATCTCGCCGTTGCTGGGGAGATGCGTTTCATAGGAATTCGCTAAACAGTAATCTGAAATTGACTGGCATTCCACAGCAAGCCTAGAGACTCGCCATGAGGCTTCTGTAGAGCCTGATTGTCATTTTTTAATTAAAGCGTGAGTGGGTGACAGCACAAATGAAAGGAACATTTAATAATGGAAGATTATTGTCCGCCACAGTAAATAGTTTTAGTCTTATAATGCAAAATGATCTCGTCTCTCCTGCTGATCACTCTTTCTCCTGAATTCAATCTAATAATTGTTCATTTTGTCTCACAGTTTTTGTAACATATAATCTCATCAAGAAGGAGGTTTGGGATGAGCTCCATGCATTTCAGAATATTCCTAATGCCCTGCGGGACATGCTGGGAACTCAGATAGGTGGGAGTTTTTCACCCCGTGTAAGACAAAATCTGTGAGCTTGAGGGCGTAGTGTGGTGGATTACTGGATTTCTTCTGTACCCATGGGAATCGCTAGAGAGGCCCAAATCCTGCCTCCTCATACATTTCACACCCATACACCTACAGTGTACTCTTTGCCCATTCTAATCATTTGAATTGAAAAGAGAATATTATGTTTTCTTACCATGGTCTCTCCATTTCAGTGTTGACCAATATCCAGTGTTTCTACAAATAATTGCCTTATGAAACCGTGACAGCTGGCTGACAGCGTCATATCTTCAGGTTGATGTATTTGTGTTCTTGTGCATTAACACATAAATTGTCTGTGCATCGCCCTGCCTACTCCACCGCCACATCAGCTGTGAATTGTGAAGCGAACGGAGTGATTGAACTGAATGAGAACGGTTTGGGGTGTTAAAATTCTGCTTTAGAGCCACATTGTTACCATGACAACACAGCCATCCCAGTAGTGGTCGTTTCCTTACAACTCTTAAGTTACCATGATCTTTAAAGGGATATCTCACCCATTTTACATCATTTTCCGTGGCTCTTCTCTCTTCAAAATTGCTAGTTAAGCAGTAGTATTAAAATCAACCTCATGCCAATACCAGGACTGTCTCCTCTGCCAAATGGACACCCTTCCACAAAGTAAGATCTCGATAGTGCACTCAAACAGTCTACAAAATGGCCTGTAAGTGGGGTGATCCGAAAGAGAGCTGTTCACATCCCATTCGATGTGCAAGAAAAACTCACCTAAAAACAATTTAGTTCAATTTGGCATGACTCCACTCAAATTTGGAAACCTGCCAACACCCATCCACCATTTTCGGCACCCATTATTTTCAGGTCCGCTTTCTTCATAGTTAGTTTCAACAAATTGTTCTTGTCACAATCTTCAAGTCGATACAGGCAGCGAGGTGTGAGGGGTAATGTCAGCTTTTGGTGTTGCTGCGAGGAATCTAACTGGCTGCATGAAATGGATTCTGTCAGTGTAGCTGAACTTTTGAACTATTGTAAAATGGGAGACTCAAAACACTTAAGTTTCAACAAAACATTCTAATTCACCTTGCACAAGAATACAGCGCTCTGTACTACATGCCGATTGTAACTGCCATCTGAGCCACGACTCTCTGATGAACCACAGATCATAGCTTCAGCATATCACTCCTGAATACACCATGCCAGTTGTAAACATCAGTAATTCAGTCTGAGCTGCTTCATATTCCTTAGAGGCTTGTTGTCTTGAGAGCTTATTCTATAAGCTGCTATATTTTACTATCAAACAAACCTATTGTTCTTTCCCTACAGCTCCAACAGAAATCATGCTGTTGTTTTTGGTGCTACTGAATGGCGATGCGTGTGTATCCATACGTGGGCGTACATGTGTGTCTGTGTCTACACCGAGGGAGAGCTTCAATCCCCCTCTCCCACTAGTCATGGATCTGTTAATTCCTTCCCACCGTCCAGAGTGGATCTCAGACAGGGTCGCAATGAATCAGTGAAAGGAGCATAGAAAACCAGCATCACACATCCATCTGTTCTCATCTATTTCCATCTCCTCTTTTTTTTTTTGTTACTGTTGTTAGCCAAAGAATTAGAGCATAAAAATAGGTAACTAGAAGGCGCTCAGAGAGCACAAGCCTCCGCCAACACTGAACAATTCTCCAACTTGCTGTCGCGCCCACAGACATCATTCCTATCACTTTCACATTTTAAGTTTAATTGATTTCTTGACCTTTTAAACATATCCTTAGGATCTGGCATCAAGTGTCTGTCTCTGTTAGTTTCCTTATGTTAGTTATGGCTGAAAAACAGTCGTCTAAGGGTGGAAATCCCAGATTACCACCAAAATCCAATCAGCTGTTCCATGGCCCAAGGCCTATCTGTCCACCAGAGTTCATGGGAATCCATGAGTTTTTGAGATATCCTGCTAACAGACAGACAGACAAACAAACTAACAGGGGTGAAAACATAACATCCTTGGCAGAGATATTGATTTTGTGGGGGCTCATAACTCATGGTGAGGATTTAAAAAGATGCTAGCTATCAGATTTGCGACGGGGTTTGATTCACTGTAGGCTAATCTGTTCTGGCAGCCCTGTGGTACTTCTTTCTCCACTGAATACTGCCAAGCCTCAGCAGATTGCTTTGAAACCTCAAGACTGAGAAAAGTCTTCTTCCCTCACTTTAAAGATCACCACATGACCACATGGCAGACTGACATACTCTAAATGTCCAGTTCTCAAATTCTCTGTATCGCGCCCTCTGGCTGCATCATTCTCCCATGCCTCTTTCAGTCTTCCTTAGTCTCCAACAAGCCTCCATCGACTGTTCCCTCTACTGGCTTGTGAGCGATAGACAGATGAAAGCATGGTTCCTGACAGCCCATGTCAGATTACATCACTGTCAGTGTGGCTGGTAACACAAAGGCACCCCACACCTAGCAGGTGTGCTACTCCAACACCACACCAGACAGGACCCCAGATCTAAGATGGAGCTATGAGGGGAGCCTCTTCCTTACTGATTTCACAGCATCACAGGAGATGCTTGTCATATCTGAGATGAAGCTGTTTCACTGTAATAGATCACATGGATAAAAGCATACAATTACCAATTAGTCTGTAGCTCTAGGAGTTGAATTGAAAATGCTGCACTGATTGACAGAGCGTGCAGGTCAGCCGTAACATTTATGGCTGCATTGACATGTAGTCTCTCTCTCACTAGACTGTGCTCAGTCAGGGAAAGCAGGAGGAGCAAAGAGATTATCTGAGTGTCAAGTAGTAGAGCTCAGTGGAGGAATGACCTGTTTACACAAGCTAATGGCTCCCCGAGCAGAGCCAGAGCATGTAATGGTTCCTACTAATGTGTTCTCACATCATTTAAAGCTCTCTCTTTCTCTTTCTCTCTCTCTCTCTCTCTCTCTCCAAGGAATTCTTTATCTCAGGCAGTATTACTCTTGCTTCCTCCTATTTTATTTATTTCTCCTGAATTGGCACTGATGTTATTTCCTTGAGCCAAAAAGGCTCCAAGCGTTTATTTATTTATATATATTTTTTGCTTCATGGTTTGGTTACCATTTGTCACTTTGGGCTGGTACTTAACAAAAAGTGGGAAGCGTGTGTGTGTGTGTGCGTGCGTGTGTGTGCGTGTGTGTGCGTGCGTGTATATATAATGTGAGTGAAGATGAATAAATCTGTACCTCTGTCACACACAGACCAAGCGGAGCCACAGAAAAAGGCACTTGGGTTTCTCCATTAAAAGACTGTCTGAAGATCTGCTCTGTCTACTCAAGCCATTCAGGAAAGTGTAACAATACACATGCCATGTGTCAGTAGAATGATGAACGCCTATGATAGAGTGATAGCCATGAGTGTGTCTACTGAATCATATTGAATATGAAAATGAACACCTAAGGATGCAAGCTAATGTGTTTATAGATGTTTGACTTTTTTCTTTGTCGTGGAGGTAATTCATGATGATGATGAGACTATGCAGAAGTAAATGAAGCATGAAGAGAACTTAACGAACTTAATGTAGGATCTGAGCATGGTGTCAGGTCCAGAAGGTGGCAGTGCCACTGGTGGAATGTGCTCTGAGCACAGTGTCAGCACACATCTTAACTCAAACTACAACAGATTGCTCTGTCTGAGCGATGAATCCTTTCAGGCGTGCTCTGTCTTCTTGGCAAGAGCAAATCTTTTCAGGTGGAAACAGCAAGGGACTGTCTTCACCGGCTCATGCAGATCTTAATGCTATTATTACAATGAAAATGCTCCCATAGAGTACATGTAGCGTATATCCTCTCTAATCTGAAGTGATCGATGTTGCTTGAACTAGAGAAATGTTCTGTTAAAATGTGTAATGAATAGAAGAACCTTTATTAAGGCATGTTATAAACACAGTAACCTGCATGTCAAAAGGATGTACCATGGCTGCTACTCCCTTCATTTGACACCTGTTAGGAGAGACCCAGTTGTGCTGATCGCCCTGGTCATTTCCATCTTAGCAAGTGCTACGGCCGCTGCGACTAAAGCTGCCATCATATGATAGCATGGCTTTAATACTTTGACAGCCATACACCAAACACATAATTCCTCAGCTGACTTCCATGTTCTTAAGCAATCTGAACTGTACCAGCAGAGAGAGGAGCCAGAAAACTGACCATTTTGATAACAACACCACATCGTGCACTGACCGGAGAAGATGCCAGCCTTTCCGAAGATAGACATGGAGAGGTGAGGCTTTGTGGAAAAACCACACTCAGATTTCCATTTAAGACGTATTATTAGTCAGAAGAAGGAATGTAGAAGGAAGATATAACTTTGTAGTGCTAACAGTCATAAAGAGAGACTGCTTGCATCACTTGTGAAATAGCTGTACCCCACAAGTACCCAGATGGTCCAATATCATGTGGAGGCAACAGATTTCCACATCCAAAGAATCTTTGGTTTCATCGGCTTTCCCCTCTCATGTGGTTTCTCTAGTTGGAAGCAGGTATTCAATCTCAGTTGAGGCCGTTCTCAGTAGTTCTGCATCAGTGCCACCTTGATTTGACACTAAGGCGAGCAGGATAGTGATCAATCCCTCCACCTTAGAATGGAAACGGACAACCATAACCAGAGACACAAGAGCTGGAGGTGCTTGCCGCGCTGTTACCACGGCAACAGGCGTGTGGGGGGCATCATGTGAAGCTGCAGAATATTTTTTTTTCGGCTCTCGGAGATTGGCTGTTGGTAGTTTGGTGCAATGGTTCAGCTTAGTTGGTTGTTCTGCCCTCTGAGAGATATAGAAAGAGGTTCACCGGTTTTCAATTTACCTTGATCTCTCAGAGCTGAGTAGATTTATGATAAAATGATGAGAAAGACGGCGGAGCTGACGTCTCAAAGCCTTGGATAATCCTTGGAGAAACCTAAAAGTTAACCCATGGTATGATTCAATTTGAAATATTCTCGTCAGTATTTCACATTAAAGAGGCGTTCACTTTAGTGTATCACACTTCTCTGCCTGTTATCCATTTTCAGTACATTTGGTGGAATGCTATGCTTTGTTTATTGAACGATCAATAATAAATTCATATCAAATTAAGCATAAAGACATACCAAATAATATGTATGTAATAAAAACGATAATACCATTACAGCGATATTGAATTAAAATTATTAAATGTAACTCTGAAATATGAAATATCCCTCTCATTCATATAGTTGTAAGCTCACTAATTGTACCACTATACCATGTGTCTGTTTCTGGACCATCTGCTTGGTAAAGATTGTTGTGTATTCCTCACCATACCCACCAAAACCCTGGGGACATATGTGCAATGTACACATCCAGCCTCACAGATTCCATCCAATAAATTATTACTGACACGGCAACAGTCACAAACATGAGACAGACAACAGTCCCTGGACACACTGAGAACATACTACATAATATGGGCACAGACACATAGGCCTACATTATGTAAGCGCACACATTAACACAGACAGATGAATGCTTGCATGCACGCGCACACACACACACGAGTGCGAACCTTTCCCCTAGCTCTCTTCCCATGAGTCCACTTACAGAGCTCTTTCAGAAAGACGCAGTGAACCCAGTGATGGTTTGGGAATGTGTCAGACTAACAGAGAGGACAGTGACTGCACCACTTACACTGGCAGCCACCCTTAGGGTTAGGATATCACTCCAAGATAATCAATTGAAAGCAGCTGCACACAAAACATTTCAACATTATTGTGCATGGTTTATTAGTGTTCATGCACCCTCTTAACAAGGTGCAACCGTCCTCCAGTCCCACCTCACTCCTCCATTTGCTAATAGTGTTCTGTACTTCAAGGACGTACATATTTTTTTTAAATAAGTGATGAGGAATTTATGAATAATGTAGTAACTGGTTTTATCAAAACTCAGCTACTCAGTTTGTACTCATTTTGAGGTGAGGTTTTGTCTTCCAATGCTGCCACATAATAGTGTTTGATAATATATTCATAACATGTAATGATTACGGTCAATGATAACATGTACTTTCTCCAGTAAATAAATAGTTCTGAGAGTTCTTAATCATAACTTGAGTGTTTCATCAGATTGTGCCAAACAGAATTTAGTAATGTCAGCCCCATTGTCTCCTTGTGTTTGTGCAAATGATTTGCTTTTTAATAATATGCCATAATGCATAATGTACTGTGACTACTTGCAGTGGCAAAACTATTACAAAACTAATTGCAATAATGATCAGCAAAGCTGCAAAACATCCCCAGTGCCTTGTGGCTAAATTAAACAGAAAGCAACTAAGCACTGCAAAATTCTCCAACCTTTTCAAATTTAAATTCCATTTATTGTCTACAAATAATGGAATTCTATTTCACAGTTCAGGGGCTGAGTACAAACACAAGCAATATGAATAATTAGTTGACAAGTCTGAGTCACACACAATGCTATAAAAGCAAAATAATTTGTGCTTTTGGTCTACGGTGTGCATTTGATACATTTTATAATTACCAACAGGTATATGAAAAGTCAAGGTATAGATTTGGATTATGTATACAGCAGTTACAGTGCCAGCGATTACAACAATATGGACTTGGGCCCAGAAATCCACAGTTAAGACGGTAAAGTTGCCTGGCACCAACTCCAAGCTCATTTCTACATTCTGGGGCTTACACTACTCCCCTGCTTGCTTTGGCAAGTCAAACACACTGCATAACATTTAGCCTGCATCTGACAGCAAACAAGAGACATGAAGAGGACAAAAATCATTCAACCAATAGTTAATTGGAGCAACAGCTATTTCTTTTAATTATGCTTCATGGCATTTCCTGATTTCATTCTTACACCAATTTAATTTGTCTTGTGCTGCACCGACTGCTAGGTGAAGCTCTCTCTCTCCCTCTCTCTCTCTCTGTCTCCCTTTTTCTGTGTGTGTGTTCCTCTGTTTATCTTTCTCCCTCATTCTAACTCCCTCATAAACTCTTTTTATAGGAGCATCCTCCCACGGGGCCCAGCAGGTTTAGCAGGTGTTAACCCCACTCTGGGAGGCTCCCTCCTGAGGCAACACGCAGTCTAGCAGAGCAACACCTCCCATCCCCAAAGCTGCTCGCAGTCTGCCAATCACACAGGTGGAGATGATGGGCAGCGGGGACAGTCTCTCTCAGCCCTGTTGCTTGTGTTGCCTATATGCATATATGTATTAGTTATGGGTCCTGTTCAAGTTAAAGCTTGCCAATAAATTTGCGAGGCTGTACGATAATCTGACTATATCCTCCTGCATCTCGTTTCCATTTTGGTTAGCAACAGCAGCCACTGTGTGTGTGTGTGTGTGTGTGTGTGCGTGCGTGCATGCGTGTGTGTGTGTGTGCATGCGTGGCTTGCCACAAGTGTATCTCAGCTTTAACACTGCTTGCACCCTTACAGCACTCTCTGGCAATTGAAACAACACTATATCTTGGGTAATAACTGTGGGTGGAAGTTCTCACCTCTAACCACCGTCTTGAGAGTCTTGGGAAGTTGGTCTGAATTTTCAGAAAGTGCCTTGTGCACAGAAAACAACACAAAGCAGTGCTGTAGATGAGATTGCAGTCAATCCACAGCCTCTCCTTACTGTCAATGAGACAATCTCATATCATCATGCAGGGGAAAAATATATTGTCTGCTAGCGGATGTGTTCAGAAGAGCCTACTCACGCTGTTCTGTCTGGATGTGTTCAAAATGACCAAAACTGTGGCGTGAGATTTGTTTGGGGAGCTTGAAAGGATGAGATGGAGCCTGAAAAGCATGTCTCACACCCAATACGTGAGAGCTGGCAACCCTGTGTTACCGAACATGATCAAGGACAAAGTGTATTTCCTTTTCCTGTGCACATAAGGGCTATAAGAGACATGGAGAGACACATATAGACACTTGAGGTTTAGATCTGAGCGAAGGGAAGTGAGGTTGTCCCCGGGGAAAGGTTTTTCCATTTGCTAGTCCTGCCTTACCTCTTCTCTCTTGATACAGTCTGGCTGACACAAGAGCATTGGGCTTCTTGCTCAGTCAGAACACATGTGGGTAGGAGTCAGACTGCAGGCTGTTGACGTAGCCAGCCTCCTGTTTCACACAGTCACAGACACAACATGACGAACACACACGCACACACACGTAAACAGACAGATATGCACACAAACACGTAGATACACACGTGCACGGACACACACAAGATGGAAAAGAATATAATTTGTCAGAATCCTAGTGATCCTAGGTAATCACATTCCTTTTCCTCTCCAGTGAAATTAGGAACCATCACATTCTGTACCGCATGGTGAAGCTCTGTCCAAATTGACTCTCTACTGAAAATCTAGGAGTACATACTGTAGATGTTGTGTAACACTATCAGCTGATGGATTTCAAAAAGTGAGATGGAGGGAGATATCCAATTCTATCTAATCTAATTCTCTCTGGCTACACAGAGAATAGACGGGCATGCTCCGTGGCTATTTTTAGCACCATTCACACATTCCTTTGCGTTCAGGCATGGAGACAGAAATGTGTGAGCGCTTCCATTCAATTAACGTTTGGCTTTTCAGGGTTGATGCTTTTCATGGCTTAAATTAAACTTTCTTATTTTTAATTAGCGGCTTTGCTGTGTCTTCTGGTCCCCGTGCAACCCTCCCCTCCCCTCCACCCTTATTCTTCTTCAGATCAGATAATTGGGATTTTATTTGGATTTTTGTAATGGCCCTGTTTTTGTGCACTTTGGCGGTGGCGAGGCCTTGTTCTACACATTTTAGTGCAGAGTTGGGGAAAGGGTGGAGAAGGATTCAGTGGTGTGGTTGTTGTGCATGGATGTAAATGTGTAAGGGTTACATCATTTTGTCTTTGTACTGTGCGTTTACCATGGATCATTACAGTAAAACCCTCCTGGCTGTACAGTCACTAGAGCAGCAGTTCCATCACAGTCTGCTGGCTACAGTACATCATTACATTCACCAGCCTTGTGGAACGAAATGAAGTTATACTGTCTTCTACGACGCTGTAACTGTGCCATGGCAAATAAATTATCTCATATATCAGTGAGTCTGTCTTTGTATGCGGATACTCAAAAAACGTGTATCAAATTGCCATTATTAATTGATCATTTGTAACAGTTTTTCAGGACTGACATCATAATGTCTGTAATACAACCTCTAAAAAGCATTCGGATCAATACAGTCAAGTGGTGGCTTTGCATGGAGTCTGACAGACTGGGGAACCATAAGTCTGATTGCCAATAGCTATTTATCTCTTTATTAACAATTCTCCATAGGATGATCGAAAAGAAAGGAATATCAGACACTTTGTCATCTCCTGATTAATTCAATGCTTATGTACCAAAGTCTCCAACTGCCCATCATACTGCGGTAACTGCAAACGGTCTCTTGGCACATGGCTGAGCCCACCTGGGGCATCTGGGCGACCTGCTGCCCCTTTGCAGCAGGTATTTTTTATTTATAGTAATTTCAATTATAGTTAACACAAGTAAGAAAACTATATGCCTTGTAATGGAATTTTCCATTTCTCTATCTGTGCTTCTATATTTGCATGTCTATCTCTATTTCTGTATTCTTTAGAAAGGGCAAGTTATGAACTTTGTACAAACCTTATGTTCCAGTATGTTGCACCTGCTGCGCCTACTAAACCACAATGCCTAGATAGACTTCCTGTCTATCTTGTGCCTCGCAGACGGTTTTCAGACGTTTCCTGTTTTTCAGTATAGCCATGCCTTCTGTCTTATAAAAGTTACGACGCCCCAACAAAGGGCATCAGATCGTTGTATGCTGCATGTATGCACTGTATCTGATCCTTTCGGCCGAAA
>OMOV01095093.1:0-10412 GCA_900312565.1 Beryx splendens
CAAGTTACTCAGTTCCAACGTTTGCCCCTTGGCTAGATCATCTGATTATTTTACCCAAGTAGAGAGCTGTGTGGGCCAATTTGTCTCTGCATGCACGTGCAAGAGAGTGTGTGTGTGTGTGTGTGTGTGTGTATGTGTGTGTGTGTGTGTGTGTCTGTGCGTGTGCGCAGATGCCATATTGCCCAGCCTTACTCCTTTTTGTCATGCTAATGAACCTTCAGCTTTATGGAAACACAAAGTGATATGACTGGTACAGTGTGCCAGTCTGCTCTAATCACTGGGAAGACATTTCAAGTTCACTAACCAGGCACAACAAATATGTCTGTAACAAAAAAAAGAATCTTCTATGCTGTAAAAATGAAAGTTGCTTGGTAAAATAAGAAAAATATTGAATTATTTTACCCCTGCTTTGCTGATCTGTGGGATGACAGTGTCCAGCATGTGATGATTACACATTCTTCTTCTAAGGGAAAAAATAATGTTTCTGAGGTTACACAGCACAATGCTAAGTGATCAGCAGTATCTCCTTAATGCATAGATCTGTGCTGCACCCTAGTGGTATCAAATGGAAATTACAAAGTCTCGACTGCTGCTTACACTGGTAGAATTAACATTTTCCATAACTCTAAAGCTGATTTATTTTCTAAAGAGTGCTGATGTAGCAGTGTAGCTCAGGCTGAATTCTGGTTATACATCAAGACATATCAGTACAATAGAGTACAATAGATCATACCCACCCTAAATGTTACTGTTTAGTCTGCACAAATTTGAAGTCAGCTAAAAACTTCAGTAATATTCCATAGTCAACAATTTTGTCAGAGTAGGCGTCAGGTTTTTTCAGATGCTGTATATCTCATGTTGTCAGTGCAACTCTTCATTTCATATTCTTTTAACTTTTTTGACTTCCACAGCATTCACTGCAGGTCAAAGGTCGTGTCATGACTCCACGGGAGCAGCTGAGGAAGATGACGGCGCTGGGGGAGCAGGGGGCTTTGGATGAGAAGCACTGGTACCGTCTGGTCAACGGCATATCGGCTGGAGGTGAGAGAGGCAATAGTGCAGAGGAGACTGAGCATCACAAAAAACATTCATATTAAACAGTGTTGTCTTGGGGTCTATTAGTGCACTGAACCTGGGTCAAATGCTTTTTTCAAATACTTTTATGCTTTGTTTTAGAGCAATTAGTTTACAAATGGGCAGGGTTTGCCACATAGCACGTACGACACAATGGATGTTTGAGAGTTTAGACCATAACAAGAAAGTATATAGAAGTAAATTCAGTATACTTTTCTGAGACTGACAACTTTCCTGACGCTATCTTAACTGTCTGAATGTGGTGCACCCCACCCATCTGGAGCTCCAACCAGGTTAAAACAAATCTATTTGATCCAGGTCTGTCATTGATTTAGCTGAATGGCAGTGAAGCTATACTTACTTCTCAGTGATCTTATGGTGTTTTATTCTCATCCAGAGCTGAGGCAGAGGCAGGAGATGATGATGAGGAACCAGATGGCCATGGCTCCACAGATCCTGGCCCAGGGGCAGCAGAGGCTGCAGGGCGTCCCTGCACAGTTTGAACCTCGCTTCATGGAGAGGTCTGTTCCTTTTTTTTTTCCATTTTTAAACCTGAAACAGTCCTAAGAACTGTCGGTTATATAGGGAAAGACTTGGCTGCTTACAACACACGCGAGGAAACTCCAGTAAACTCTTCAGTGCAATTAAAACTTTTTAATGAGAAAAAGCACTGTGTTTTCAATCTTGTTACCTACTTCAGCAATAATAACGTTCCTAAACCAAGCAGCCACTAAAGATGCAAACAGCTGGTTTTCTGTCTGTAGATGCCTTTGAAAGTTCTCGTTTTTGGATTTCGATGCGATATCTATGAGACTGTTATCCCTTCCCTCCTTTGCCTGACCTTCCATGCATTTCTCTCTTCAGGGAGCTGGTCCAGCAAAATGAGATGGTATCATCGGAGGCCAGACAGATGCACATGGGAGCTCACCTGGGTCCTCCTCTCCCCCCACATGCCAGTGTCATGCCTGGGAGAGGCTTCCCTGGAGCAGGTGAGCATGGGTCTGAGAAAATTCCCAATCTGTCTCTAGTTTCAGAGAGTGAACATATTGTTAACACCCCCACTCTATTGCTCATTCTTCTTCTCTGCAGGCTATGGCTTCTTGCCCTCAGAGCCCATGGAAACAGTTGCCCGGCGACAGGAGCTCATTCACAAGCAGAATATAGCCAGGTACTGTGTGCAGAATATCATCAGCATATCACACACATTCCACCTACACTTAGGTCACTGCTTGACACCACTGAATAAAGCTGAATATCTCAGAGACATTTGGTACATGCTCAGACTTTATTCTGCTCCCTCTGATTCAACCAAGGCCGGTATTATGGTTCTGTCATCATTGTTTAGCTAATACGTCTAAGAAATGTTTGATCCCATTCAGAATGGAGATGAATGCCATCCTGCATCAGAAGGAGCTGGAGAATGCCCATCAGAAGGGACTGATGGGAATTGACAATTCTATGTACCCGTCCAACCCCATGGCGTTCAGAGGCCGCCAGCGCATGCCCGACGGCCACGACGTCTTCGTCCACCGCCCCACCCTGGATGAACTGCACTCCAACAGCATTCTCATGTCGACCAGCCCCTACCCACCAATCAGCACGCTCCACAGAGAGAGGGGGCGCAGGGCCGGCAGAAGACCGACGACTCACAAGAGCGCAGAGAGCCATGTGGCCAGCCTCAAGGGCCAGACGGAAGATAAGAGTGTAGAACAGAGTCCAGGGGCCACTTCAGGGGAGGAGAAGGAGGCGGAGGCGAAGGGGGACATGGGAGACGAGGGCGCCACCGGCAAGACGCATCATCAGACCAAAATGGATTCCGAACTCGCCGCAGGAGGCAGGAAGAGCTACAAGGAAGGGGAGCAAGGCCTGCGCAAAGCCTGTGTCAACAGCCAAGATGGCTGCTCAGATGTGGCCAACAGTGGTGCCAGTGACAAAGACATGTCTAGCCAATGCTCTGCGTTCCAGGACAAGTTCATGTATCCCTCCTCTGGCGGACCTCTCGCTGGCATGCCTTACATGTTCCCTGTCCCTGGAAACGGTCTTCTTCCACCTGGTGCGTTTGAAAAAATCTAGAGATACATTCCAATGTTTAAAAATGTGGAACCATTGTTTGATCAATGATTTAACTAGTACACTTCAGCGCCAAAAATAGTTTTAAATCATCTATTTTAAATCTTTTTTTTGTTCAGGCCCACCCAATCTCTTTCTCAATGGTGAAGATGTGTCCGAGGACATAAGGAAGTGGAAAGTGGATGATGTTTACAACTTCATCAACAGTATACCCACCTGCTCCGAATACGCTCAGGTTGGTACCTGCAATGTTTCTGAGTGTTTCTGCTGTATTCTTTCTGCTGTTCTGTCTTGGCTCCAGCAGTAGTTGTTTTAATGTGAGGTGATTTCACTCTGCAGACGTTCAAGGACCACATGATTGATGGGGAGACGCTGCCGCTCCTCTCAGAAGAACATCTACTGGACACACTGGGGCTCAAGCTGGGACCTGCGCTCAAGATCCGCTCACAGGTACGGAAACACAGAGGGACTCGGACTCAAACCTGAACATTTGCCTTCAAGATCAAACATCAAGATCAAAGCTCTGTTCACTTAAAACTGCACTAGGCAACTTTTCATGTTGCCATGGCAGTGAGAGGTAGCTGTTTAGAAAATTTGAACTGCAGCACCCAGAAATTATGTAACATGAGAGGCAAAATGTCTAATGTTGGCGAGTCCAGCTTCCTCTGGACAGAGTGCTCACTCGCTGTGGTTTAGGTGACAGTTTTACATTTTGAATTGTCACTTCTTCCTGACAGAGAAGTGTCCATACCTGACATCAGAATTTAATTTGGGTGAATACAGGGCTAGTGGGAGATGGATTGCTCTGCAGCTCCACTTTGTGATTTAGACTGATAAGGCAGGTGCATTTTTACATAAACATCTTGCGTAGTGTAGCTTTAACTATAACCAGCATACAACATATACATAGCACTCCCAATCCCTTACACACATAGGCTACATCTATAAGAGGAGAGTTACTAAGAAAGCTCAGGATACTCTTCAGGACCCCCTGCACCCTGTCTTCTCTGAGGCTTCCCTTCTTCCCTCTGGGTGTAGGTACAGGCTCCTGAAAGGCAGCAGATTTCAGTGCTCTTTTTTCCCAGAGGAAAAGGGTGTAGGCCTAAATTATATTGTGTGACACTGTGTGTTTTTGTAATGTTTGGTTATGTTCCCTCAATGTTTTTGTGTATTCTAATTGCTTGCTGTGAAACGAATTGCCCCATTTGGAGATAATTAAGATTTCGCTACTCTAATAATCTGTGGTGTCTTATATGTGTCCATTCTCTTCGCTCCTGCACAGGTGTCCCGGCGCCTGGGCAGCATGTTCTACATGATGAACCTGCCGCTCTCCACTGCCACCCTGCAGGCCGCTCCTGAGAAGCCCGGGGACCGCTCATCAGATATCGGCTCCCCTGTCAACTGTAACAGTGAGGAGATGGTGGCGAGTCCAAGAGACCCTGATGTCCTCAAATCCACGGAGCACCTTCACGAGGCCGAAAACAATTCCCCTCCCTCTGCCAGCAGTGAGACAGCCTGATCAGCGCTGATATGAGCTGTATTATGTGGATTGATGCTAACACAACCAGGCCCAATCTGTAATTGCAGTATGGCGCTCACTGTTGAAATGCTGTTGCCCCCACTAGTGGTTTTGTTTACATTTATTGGATTGAGGATGCTTTTTTCACTATTTATTGCCTGGGCTTTTGATACAAGGGTTCACCCTAGGCCTAGGTGTCAGCTAAACATGTATTTTTCATGTGTTTTGTAGTGTATTTGTAATGCTTGAGAACAATGGAGTGAAACGGATATGGATTTCGAATTATGATGGGCTAAGAAGGTGCTAAAAAGTTGTTCTCTGTTTGCAGGCTGAAGTCTCAGAGAACATATGACTATAGCCTACTCAGAATTTAAATGTCTACTAAATTCCAGATTGTAGCTTTAAGCCCAGTTTGGGTGAACTATCCCTTTCAGCTGCTCTCAGTTCTCCGGTAGAATACATATATGCACAAAGTTTCATCAGCAAATAAAATATTTTTGTAAGTGTTATGTTTGGGATTTGGGTGTTTGATACCTTTTCACCATTTGAAGATGAACAAGTTCTAACGAGCTGGTTATGTACGTGTGTTGAATGATGTGGAATGTGGATTGTAAATAAAGTCTTTTTCTATGTGGGAACCTGTAGTGCTGTCTTCCTGCCACGTTGAGTGTCAAATTATCAGAGCAACCTATATGATTGCTGAATGAACTGTCTTTTTTTTTTCAAACGTTACTATCGCGATACTACACGCTCTATGCGCAGCCGCGCGCACGTCGGAAGAACTGTTGTAGGATCATGGCGGAGCGCAGGAGGCATAAGAAACGGATCCAGGTAACGTAATTTTACAAACAAATCTTGCCGTTGCAAGTATGAGGAGAACAAATAAAACCACACGCTGGCTTATGAACTGTTGCATGGCATTTCCTCGCCACGGCAGTTCCGAGGAGAGCTGTTCACAGGCGAATAGATGAAGGCAGATGATAGCTAACATTAGCTAGCATTAACGTTAGCTGGCCAGGCGAAAACAGATGTCAATATTTGTATTTGGAAAAGGCATTTCCCAGAAACGAATCACTCTCACTACCGGTAGTAGGCACATCCTGGTCTACAGACGAGAATTGTGTTTTCGTGATAGCTAGCTGCTAAGCTGTCTCCTCAGTCAGCTTGCAAGTGCATCCATTTTCAATCTGATTTAACGTTAACTGCTTGTAAACGTTAGCTTGCTAAGCTGCGTCAGCTCTAACCACATTCGCGCGTCAGACAAGTTTACATGCCATGGCCAGCCTGTGGGAATTTTCCCATGAAGGGTCAACAGAGTGCATCCTCATATGTTGTGCATCCTCATATGTTGTGCAGTTAGCATGCAGTACAGCTTCAGCGACACCTCAGACACAAGAGCTCTGATTTAAAGCAGCAACAAGATGGTTAACTTACAGGTAAATGATACACTAGTTGACGTTAAAAGTTGCTCATTCAAGGATCATTTGACTGGACTGGATACGAAAGAAAACATTCATAGTAGTTTGAATTTGGGATTCCAAGCCTATCCCTCCTAATATAATAAGTTTTCAATGCACCAATCCCATCACGTCAACTAAAGAGAAATCGTCCCAGTTCAGTTATCGGTTGAATATTTCGGCAGGATCTATTTTCCAGAAGATACAGCTTAACTGGGATGTAGGCCTACAAAACACTGTGGTTGGAGTCATGTTTGATCGACTCCTAGTTGTGTCCTTGCATTCATCATGTTGGGTGTCTGGTCAGCTTTGCCAAGAAGACAGTGTCTAGGTAAACAAGGCAGTAAGTAAAGCTAGGCTGAACTATTTTCACTCCATCTGTCATAATTGTAGATCTATGAAAACCTTGATTTCGCCTCTTACACAAGCCAGCGTTATATTATAGTTCTCTTGTTTGTTCTAGTTAGAGTCTGTTCAGTTGCATAACAACATACTGCTATCTCCTTTATGGCTGCACCACAAGCACGTAGGCTATCTCCTCCATGGTTGTCGGTCCCCAAGATCACAGCTCCACGTTATGCAACAGCTGGCTCTTTAACAGGTTCTCTTCGTTATTCAAATCCCATCGTTTGCCGTCGTGCTTAGATTCAAAGCGTTCAGTGGTTGAAATGAGTTGCATTTTGGGCGCCCCGGTGGATCACCTGGTAGAGCGCGTACCACAAAGGCTTAGTCCGGCCCGGGTTCAAATCCGACCCGTGGCCCTTTGCTGCATGTCATCACCTCTCTCTCTCTCTCTCTCTCTCTCTATCTACTGTCCGGTCTAATAAAGGCGGAAATGCCAAAAAACATAATCTGTAGAAAAATAAATGAGTTGCATTTTGTTTTGACAGTGATGTTTTATTCTCGCGGAGACTGTTATTTGGATAATAGACATTAATGGGCCACTCTGTCGTTTTTTGGTATGGAGAGCTGGCCAGCTGGCTTCGAAGACTGGTGTCCCGGCCAAGACCTGAGTACCTCGCTATGTGGGCGCAAAGGGCCCCAGGGGGCTGCTGCTTTTGGGCTGACACTTCTCTCACAGTGAGAAAAGTTAATCCTCATGTGATCTTGCCAGGTAGATCATATAGACGGTGACAGGGAGCTTTCTGTGGAGGGGGTCTCGTGTAGCGGTGTTGCATGACCGATACCTGCCTTTTAGACAAAGAGTCGTTTGAGGGCCTCGTCTTCGCAGCGCTGCTGGTGCGTGCTGGCCAGAGCCAGCTGGGCAGGATACAGCAGCGTTGAATCTCATTGTGCTGATGCTCTCATTCCCCCTGTGTTGGCACGCAGTCCACCGCCTCTGGCTGGCTGGCAGCGCAGACACTGTGAGGAGTGAGAACACGGCAGCGGAGGATTTGGCTGCTACACTCACCGAGTGGGACAGAAGAAACTGGATGTGTCGCTCTTTAAAAGCTAAACAAGAAATGTAGGCTAGACACTCATCAGCGCTGCAGACATTGTCACTTTATTCTCGCTTCCCACTTTATTTCATCATCACTTAGCTCTTAGATATGACCACAGAAACAGATATGATTTTCATTACCGTCTTACTTCATGCTGCCTTTCACAAGAGGAACACGTTGGAGTTTTTGTTCCAAAACAGAGAATGAGCCAGTTTTGAAAGACGAACGTAATTGTTCTGGCTAATAATTGAGTCATTTGTATTGGTCAACAACGCTATTAAACCACCGTAGATATATTATGGTCGTTCTGTGCTAAGGAACGTATTTGCCCCTTTGACGGTATTTAATGGTAGCAAAGGGTCTCTGACCTGTTTTCTGAGAGCACACTGATGAAATGCCCCAAGTGTCCTGAGTCATTTGTGAATACATGTCCTCAAGTCTCACAAGACTCACTACACACGTGTTTATGTCTGTTCTAACATTACGTGTCCTTAACTTGTGATGTAGCCGTACACTTGACCGTTGGAGGTCTGTCTCTAATTTAACACCAGACTACAACCTTAGTTGACCGGCTGATGGTGACTATGATTTTGTGTCCCTCTGTGTGTGTGTGTGTGTGTTTCCATCCCTGCAGGAGGTGAGCGAGCCCACCAAGGAGGAGAAGGCGGTGGCAAAGTACCTCCGTTTCAACTGCCCCACCAAGTCCACAAACATGATGGGCCACCGAGTCGACTACTTCATCGGTCAGTGCTCAGCTCTCACCTCACCTCCTGCCTCTGCTGTTGCATTGCAGCTACCACCAACGCACATCCAGCTTATGTGCAGGGTCGAGTGTGACCCGGGAGGAGATAGTCAAAATTTGCTCCTTATTAGTTACCACTTCACCAATCACCAACGACTGTGATTACAGCAAATATACTGACAGATGTTTATCGAACATAGATCCATTTTGGATTGAAGCATCGTGTGTTTTTTGGTCAGTAAATGGTGAAACAGCAGCCGGTGTTGTGTGGGATTAACTATATTCTTCCTAGGGCAAACTTTATGCCATGTTGGATCGGAGTAGTGAAATTCCCAGCAGTCTCAAATGTAAACCGTATCCTCCCTACGCAATATTTACATTTGTCTTGTACTGTCAGCACGGGGGAATCCATTTGTCAATAGTTTTCGTAAATACTATTTACTCTGTAGTCGTGGGCGGAATAGCTGACGACTGTTTGCTCGTTTCACTGCCCTTGTTTTCAGGCAAAGTGAGCACACAGTGTTAAATGTGCAAAGTTAAAATGTGGAAATTAAGTAGAACTAAATTACTGCTATCTGCTCTGTCTCGTGTTTGGTTTACAGATGAATGAGGATCTAAATAGAAGATTAAATGTATCTTTACAATTGCATTTCTGTGTTGCCGCACAGGCTATGAAGTGATTTAGCACTAACGGCAATTTTTCAGCTAATAAAAAGCTGGTAAATATTGTGATTATACTGTTTACCAGGATAATTGCACCATGACAATTTGAATTGATGCCGTACTTATTCTACGTGTTTGAATGTGCTTCTCCGGGTTCCTGCATTAGCCTCTAAGGCGGTGGACTGTCTGCTGGACTCCAAGTGGGCGAAGGCTAAGAAGGGAGAGGAGGCGGTCTTCACCACCAGGGAGTCCGTGTTGGATTACTGCAACAGGTTGGCTGCCTACCTCCCTCTGCTCGGCGTCTGATGTTATAGATGGAAAACCGTTTGCCTTATGAAGGGTTTTATTCCAAAATGAGACAATCTGAACATTTGACAGCTACTTTTGCAAAATGATAACTGGCGTGAAACAAACATTTGCTGTGGAGATGGCTAATGAAATTGGCTACTTCAAGAGTTTCTTAACAAAACTAACATTTTAGGGGATTTTATCATGAAATGTTGTGCAGTGATGCTGAGTTAACAGTTTGTTTTCAAAATGGATTCGTTGTAGCCTCGCAAGCCGGACGTGTCTCGCAAGTTGCTAACACTGCGAGAAACGTCTGGCCTCCCTCCCCAGTAGGAGGCTAGGAATAAGACAGAGCGGGCCGTCCAATCATAGTTTGGAGGCTGATCCAAGAGCGGGCGACATAGTGCGATGCAACACAGCAGGATCGTGAACAACAATGGCGGTGATGGAGTACGGCGGCGTTAGCGGTGTCGATTTCAGAGTTCGAGGACGTGAATGTATTTACACAAGAACAAATAGCTGCGCTGGAGTCGCACCATTTTGTTGGAGGAGAAGATCTTTTCGCTCTTCTTCCTACCAGAATCGGCTTGCTCCATTGGAGATGACAAAAAAACAGCACAGAGGGGGAAAGCCATGCAGCTTGGTGTCATATCATATTTCCATGGAAACTGCAAGATTTCTTTCAGTAGCTTTTTCAGAATCTTGGTTGCTGAATGATAAACGGCAGGTCATGCACTAATCTACACTGTATCAAGAACACTGTTTGGGGTCGCTGTGGATGAAGTTCACATCACATACAGATTGTAACTAGAGACCATCTTGCGATGGGATCACCCCAGCCGCGACGCCTGCGGATTAACACGAATGTGGGCCAGGGGCGTAAAGCGAGGGGGGGGCTACTTCTGGCCCCCTTGCTCGGACCACAACCATGTTCGAAATCGGCCTTCATTGTGATGTGAACTACACACCTGTAAAGTTTTGTGACTGCATCTTACACGGTTGTGGCGCTATCGCGTTGACAAAATCTGTCCACAGACATATAAACCACACACACAGACAGAAGGAGAAAACAATAGCAGCCACACGCCGTCGCAGCGGGTAAATATTGTTCTCATCTGCTATAACTTTGTTTACTGGCCAACCTGCGTCATGTGACT
>OMOV01095094.1:0-10480 GCA_900312565.1 Beryx splendens
CCCTACACTGATGTGTGGATGAAGGCCCCGGTGTTGCTGACGGTGGGAATGCGATGCGGCTAATCCCAGAGGAGAGCGCAGCACTGCAGAGGAGATGCTAGGCAGATCTCCCCTCATCCGTGTGACTGCTGCTGGCGGCTGGTGTGGAGAAGGAATCCGGAACTGGATCAAAAAGCGAGCCAGCCGTGTTTGTTTTGCGCAGGACTTTCACACTGAGGGGAGGAACTAGGCAGAGATAACCGGCAACTAAAGCACACAGAGACGTCTGCCGCCCTTCCTCTGCCAGCCGCATGCCCAGGAGTGGCCAGATAACAGGCCTGATCAGCAGACGAGGCAGAAGGGGTCAGAGACTGTCGCCGCACAGGATCAAATTTGTTCATTTATCCTGTTTGATCCACATTTAATTAATGTGTTGCAATGAAAGAGAATGAGCAAGCTCTGAATGGTCCATTTCCAAAATGAGATATCTGCCTCTTGGAAAATAGCGACACTTATTGTTACAAACTGATAGAAAGCACAAATTGAACTCGGTTGTTATAAAAAAGATAGTAGGGCCTTTGGTGGTGAAATGGCAGCACTTTTCCAGATAAAATTATAAATTGTCTGTTTTTGAGATAATGAATGATGAACTTCAGATAATGATTTTCCCCCAAAGTGGATGATGTTGGATTCAAACTTCATATTGGAAAGTGACAGAATCGAGTTTGCTCACTACTGTACAGTCATTATCTAGTAACTTTGAAATGGTTTTTGTGTGGCAGCAAAAGAAGCACTAATCATTTAAAATATTAACTATTAGAGAAATTTATGATGAATTTGGATATTGATATCGACAAGATGGGATTCAACTGTCCTTCTGCATAACATGTCACTCGATCTCCTGCTGCATTATCTCCCAAGAAATATTCACATTTTGATCTCTGTCCTCAGTTTTGTCAAACTTCGCTGTATGGTAAGTGACCAATTGTTGAAAGGCTGATGATTTGTTTACACGATATATTTAAGATTATAAAATAACTTTTTATGAGCAAAAATATCTTACACCTTTTCCACTTTATCTAAATGTCAGAAATCATGCTTTTTTGGAGAGCAGAAAGAAAGCTGTGTGTGCTGGAATGCACAGCTGAACCACACGTGTGGAAATAGAGGTTTTTTGTAGCTATTCCTGGGACGAGGCCAAACCCCTCGTACAGCATTGGCTGGCACTCAGCGACTGACAAAGCATAGATCAGCGAGTGTAAAGATAATTTGAGTATTCACTTTGAGCCAGTCAGAGACAAGATAGCAGCAGGACTGAGGTGGGGCTATAGAGTGAAATAAAACTCTCCATGGGGAGTGTCCTCAAAGGTATTTTGCCTGCTGGATGTAGATGAGCGCTAAATGGATACTTGCATTAACATGACTGGTAGAGACCAAGAGAAAGGCTGCAGCTAGAGAGCATTTGGGTTAAAGAGGCAGCATGAAGTGACACAGTTCTATCTGGCGAGCCTCCACTGAAGAAGTTTGTCTCTACCTACTTGGAGCAGTTTCTTTAAACTGAGGACTTGCACGAACTTTCTGCACAACTTTTTTGAGGTGATGATACGAAGACCAGGCGAGACATTTTATATGCGTCTCTTCCCGGTGTCTTTGCTGAGCTCAGGTTATGTTTTGAGTTGCTTTATTACAAAATGTTGTTGTAGGTTGTAATGTTGTTGAGCACATCTCCTTATTACTTTTCCAGCCCAGCTATCTATCAAATATTTGTTGGACGGAGAACTGATAAGGGCATGTGTCTGACACTTTCCATCACTGATAACTGGACACAATATGCTGCCACTTGGGGGAAAAATGTCATTATGTGAATCAGTGGCAGGATCATTAGGGCAACCAGGTCGTAACCCGCTCAAGTTTCACTTTCAACCTCAGAAATAAGACTTTATTGCTTCACTGTTCAAGTAATCATTTGTTTGTGTTCTTGTACTGTATGTACTGTATATATACGGTAGGCCCGCTCCTTGTTTGCATTGCATGTAATTGATGTACAGTATTCTTGATTCCCTGATGCTCTTTATCACATATGCAATGCATTGTTTAACTTGAGGACACTTTCCTTCAATGGCGAATCTTCCAATTTGCATTTTCACATAAACAGCTTCAATCAATCAGCATTTGAATACAGCAGTGGGGCTTTTGATTAAGTGGTCACTGTAATTCTGCTTTCAGCATAAAAAAGTTTTCATTCCAACAGGTGCTGGGTGAATATTTCTCAGTGTGGTGGCGTGTTGTCAAATAGCAGCACCACCCTGTTTATCAGGCTTGACATGCGTTTACTGTTAGCTCCCTAGGGCGGTTCTCACAGGGATTTTACTGAGATTTGATTAACACCTGTTATGTGGACATACCATTTAAATGATACACAGACCTCCACTCTTATACACCAATGGCTTAAGTATAGCTATGATTAAAAGCTGAATTAACAAAATGTGTATTCAGGTAAACATTATGTGACACAATCTGTTACTAAAATGTCAATAAACCATCTTTATACCTTTTTGTTCACTCTTTTATCATTGCTAGACGACCACAATGGAAATGAATTGTGTTATCCTTGACAATTTAAAAAATGTCTAGGGGATATCCTTCTTTATTCAGGGCTTCCTCTTGTATATATTTTAATGGTTATCGAATAAACTCAATCAATCAAAAGGATATGATAACATTTCTGGCACTGCTCAAACACAATGAAAGCCGAGGAATGAGTTTCATGAAGTTTATTGTTTGCTTTGCATAAAAGATGCAGAATATAGTTGTTCAACCCACTAATCACGCATTTACTGAAACTTTTAATGGCTTTTTCTAGCAACATTAAATTGCTCTGAAGCTTTACATTTACTGATATTTTCAATTTAGCAGTTATATGTACAACCACACGTGCCCGCGCGCACACACACACACACACGCACGCACACACACACGCACACACAAACGCACACGCACAAACAATCTCTTTTTGGGTGCAGGCATATTTTAAATTTGTGAATCAAAAATGCTTTTATGCATTTTCTATTATAAGGTAGGCTATTTAATGACTTCGCGACTTCACTATAAAATAATCCCTGCTATATTTCCATCTCCACCCTAGGAAAAATGAACATGCTACTTTGAGATTTAAGTTGAGACTGCAGCTACAGTAGCCAACACAAGAGGGTATTGTTACACTGCTTTTGCAAAGCCCTTCGATGCTGTCAGATATAGGTGGAGTGTATGGTGCTCACACTGAGCACAGCAATGATACACACCCAGGGCTGCCTTAAGAAGAGGGAATGCAATCAACTTAGATTAGCCAGATCTAATAGAATGGCCATCAACCATACAAGGTCAAACAGGTTAATACAGGGAACAGGCAGACTTCAGAAACAGGATTATTAACCTGCGTCAAGCATCCTCACTTCTCAAGTAAAGGACCCTTTACCCTTGTCCTGGCTGATTTGCTTGCTTCGTAGCCAAATCTTTGTATTAAATTAATAGAAGGCACACTCTGTCATGGTGTGATGTGGAAAAGATACTCTAGCTTATTGAACTTTCTTACAAGAGCTGTCCTAATTACTGTATATTAACGATAAAACCGATGTCATATATGTTCTACTCACCTAGAGCTTTAAATAACTATTTGAAATATATAGAGCGCAGTAAGTATAATATAAGGGTTAACCAGAGTAAAATATTAAGCGTTGTAATAGGGAAAATGATGCCTCAGTTTATGTAGAGATAATACAGTGATACTAATACAAAAAACAACAATGCCTCTTTGAAGTCTTTCTTTCAGCGAGGCTGCCTTTATGATGTCACGATTAACTGCAGGTTAGGAATCAATTATGGCTGTGTTCATAATTGTGTTTATATCTGCATAACAATAACCGTGATTATAATTTTGCTACTTTATAATCTTTGAGGATTGAAGAGCCTTCTCTTCCTACAGTGTATTATGGCACAATGGAGCAACTTTTCAGATTTAAAAAAAACTGACACGCACTGTTCAGTCACCACAAAATTGCTACCAGATATCTCAGTAAAGGGGACGCATGTCAAGCAACAGTCTGACGTATTACATCCAGGCAAGGCAAGAATGACATATAGCTCATGTCCAAGAACGTCATCTTTATTCACAGTCTTGTGTTACATAATGTCCGTTCCTATAAGAGCAATAAAAAATGACGTAAAAAGCCATGTTTAAATTGGAACATTTGGCTCATTCTATCCTATTCTCTTGGTAACTATGGAAACTATCTATTATAATTGAGAACTTGATTTTTGATTTCTGGCACACCCTGGGATGAAATTCAAATTTTTGCACATGTGGAGAATCATATTTCTGAACACAAACTTGTTTACTGACCCAGGTGTCTGTCAGCAGAGGTCAGATAGAGTTTATCCGTAAAAGAGAGAGTTCGTCACAGATCACGCAGGAACGAAGGGAGAATCTTCTTTCAAAGCATCAATGAATCAACAATATGCCAATAACAGTGAAACAGCCATCTCCTTTTCTATTAGTAGTTTCCCCCCCTCTATTTGTTACTAAATAAAGCAGATCCACATGCATGTTGCTTGGGGCTGCATGCGCAAGGTACTAATCAGAGACTGACGGCTCGATGACGACATGAGGAGCGGTGCTGGAAGAGAGGTATTCTGTGATCTGAGATAGTCAATACATCTAAAGCTTTCTCTTTAATTAGAAACAAAGACGAAAACCCATCACCATGACGACACAATGAAAAGATAGAGGAAAAGGAAAATGGCTTGGTGTGCATCTCTCGAAGCAGAATGGGCACTGCATATCAACATACATTAGGCTACAATTTCGGGACGTCTGACTCGTAATCCGAATACTATTAATACCAAATGATTTATTTTGACTTGATCTACAAATCAGCCATGACCATGTAATGATGCATGATATCCTTTTGAATAGATGGCATCTCCACCAGTCGAAATATAGAACGCCTAATGAGATGTGATTATGTTCAGGATATTCAGAGATGAAAAATGGTCTCTTCATAATTTTTTAATGAGGGAAGAAGGAGAGATCAAGCACACCTCAAATTGAGTGGGTAACACATCCCCATCATCTCTAGCTAACAGCAGACCACCCACTGATGCCTGGAGCTCCCCACCACCATCTGCTGCCATGTGCTAGGAGTTTACCCATCCACTGCCACAGAGGACCTGCCGCAAAACAGCCTTTTCAGACCCGCATCATCCACACACCATCCAGCCGCAGGGGGACGGGGTGAAAGACAGATCTCATTGAAACAATCCTGGGGTGGGTTCAGAACACACAGACAAGAAGCCCGCGGCAATTAATTTTTTGGAGAGCTGCACCGCGCCTGTTGGGACTGGTTTGTATCCGTGCGCTTGGTATGGAGCTCAGCAGTTAGGCCTATGCTATGGCTTGACACATGGCAAAGCGCCTGGTGACATTAATTAATGCGAGCTCTTACGTCAGAGTTTTAGTCACAGGAGGGATCTATGACACCGACGATAAGGCTGCAGGGCTGGGGCTATGGCGACAATAGAAATCCAGGTCAATTTTCCTTAGTGTAAAGCTCATGCAAATGATGAGAAGGATACACCTGAGACCAAAGTGACAGATGAACCAACGGAGTCATTAAATTAAATCACTGATACCGCGGACCGATAATATTCATCTTTAAAATTATTTTCCGCTGGCCAATTAAGATTGAAGAATGCAGTGCCACGTGGTTTCCAGCTGCTTTGTGCCACTGTGCATGTGCAGTATATCCCTCCTTTATGTGCCAAAGGATGCTGACAAGACTCGGGAGGTGGCTCCTGCTCTGCTGGTGACATCTTCATTCCTCTACACTTCAGCCTTGACAGGGATTCTGGCAAAATGCACATGCTAACAAGAGATGTTTCGCATACACAAGTATTTTTGCCAGATTTCCTTATTTCTTATGGCTGTTTGCCACAAACCAGTTAAATATAACAAGGCAGGCAAGGCTAGCAAATTCAGACCCAAAGATGAGCCACTGCAGAACTAGACGAACACTAGAGAGAACAATTTCAGATTTTCTATCATTGTGCTATCAGGGATTTTGAATGAGACGACCCATAATCTTATAAGACATCCCATTGTGTTTTACTGGACACTATGAGGGAGGCTGAGGGACAGAGAGCCTCTCCTCTATTCCTCCAGATGAGACGCAGACTCTGCCGTTCGCTGTTTTGACCTTTCACAAGCCAAAAGCACAAATCAATTGACCTTTTCAACTGTGTATGACATACAGGGGAAACAACTATAAATGCTCTGAAGCCATCTAAATGTGGAGGCAGAGAAAACACCACAGGGGCAACAGACTTTTGGTCATTTTGGGTACAAACTTTTAATTAATTGCTGTGCCAGTGTTACAAAGGTGTGTATCAGTAATAACAAGCTGCACTTTATACTTTTGATTATTTGGGATAATACATTTAATTTGGAAGAACACCATACTAGCTTTTACTATGAGTATATTTAAAATTGGTTAAATATGAAGCTAGGCAGTATACCAGCCTTAAAAGGAGGTTGACTGAGGAGTGATAAGAGTGTTTAGTGACACATTTCACTTCACAGCCTTTTTCCAGGCCACATCTCCACCAAATATGTAATGACGGCCCGGTCATTCGGACAGCTTTAACAGAAGATTTGTGCAGCAGTGGGAATAGGGTGTGAATCGTCATGCTCACGGCTCCCTTTTTACCCACATGGGATGATTAAAGAGGATATTCGTGCTAGTAGAAAACACGCCGATGATCTCAGAGTGATGCCTGCTGTAACTCACTGACAGTCATGTTAGCTGAGGTCATTTTGTAACTGTCAGATTTCAGCGTTAAGTAGCTCTGTGGGAAGGCTGTAAGCACAAGATTGTATCGCCTCTCTCCCCCCTTTCATATTATTAACCAACCTATAAATATAGACAGCACGGATCCCATCATCTTTCATCTTGTCTTAAAGATATGATGCAGCTTCTTCAATGAAACAAGGCTGATGCAGCTCATCAAGAGGGCACTTAAGATGGCAACCGTGTAATTTAAATGCAACATCATTTCAATAAACAACTTGTTGAGAAGACATCAGAAGGGCCCGGAACAGAATTCAGTGTAATTGTTCACTTCTAATGTAATACCTTATTAATTGTATTTTTTTTGCTTTGCCCCACTGCGCAGGGTCAGATACAGAGCAGCAGCACCCTTGCAGCTGAATTCGGTGTCATGGTCAAGGACCATTCAGCAGCGCGGGTCCTTGCCAACTTGAGGGCTTGAACCTGCGTGTCCTCAGGTTGAGGGTCAGTCTCCCTGCTCTACGCCGTCCTGCTTAAAATCTGCGATAGCAAGCACTCTCCGGCTCCCATCAGCTCAGAGAAATGTATCAGTGTTTGAAGACTGCTGGAAAAATGCCCGGTATTGGGCAGAAAACTTAGAGTCTTGCGCAGCAAAGGAATGAGCATATGGGGACTTGGCAGCAAGTCTGAAATGTACTTCTAAATGTGTGAGAAATATTACCATCATTCTAAGCAGTGATTATCAACTGGTGTGCCTTGGTAGAGTGGTGCATCATGGGATACGCCCAGGTGTGCCTTGAGGTTTTGGTCAAATGTTAAGAAAGACAGTGTCAAGCAAAAATATTAAAATTCAATTTTAGGAGCTGATGATAACAGTTTTTCATTTAACTCAAGTATTTAATTTAACGTAATTTGGATGATGTCACCAAGAAGACTCTGGAAGCGTGGATGGACTAGATCAGTGGTGGTTAATGATATGTTGTATTTTATTTTTCAGGAAAAGAGGTTGATGCATGACTAATGAAGCATAGTAATTTTCTGGTAGATGCATTATTTGGCAACTGTGGGATTTGAAAAGTTAAAGGATATCCTCATGTAGGGTCTCCAGATGATTATTTGTGCGTGAGAGGTGTAATGACAGCTTTGGCAACCTAACACTTAATTATCCAACAAAAGATGCTTGATACGATGAATGATTTTTTTTTCTCCCCTGTTTGGAAATTATCACCATGACAATTGACTAAAACACCATAATTGTTTTCCTCTTTTAGACCGCGCATTCACTTTGAAGCTGCTGCCTGCTGGAGCAGATTGTATTGTAAGCGTGCAACCGGCTCTGTGTGTTTCCTGGTGGTCTTGGCTGGATGTGTGGTGTTGCGTGGTGGTCATCTCCCCTCAGAGACATGATCAGAGCGCTGCATCTCTCTAATGATGCTACTCTGGGCTGACTCACCTCCCAGCTGACAGACAGTGCTTTATTAGTTTCTTCAGGATAAACGTCTGCCTTTTTCGCCCCTCCAAAGCCACATCTTAAGGGTCACTGACGGCACCTTCCTTACTTGGTTTATTTATAAACCCTGTCCCTGTGCCTCGCTGAGCTTCCACACACCTGGCTGTGCATGGCCGATCACATTGATTGAGCCAGACCACCAAGCTCTGTTAACGATGAACTCAACAACAGCATACACCTGAGAATCAAATCAGTCTTGATTCAAATGTCTTCATTCCAAATCTCATTCATATCGTCTTTGTCAAATACCCAGTGGCACAATGCTCCTATGTTGAGATAAAGGTACAGTAGGCTCCATTTGGACAGTTAAGAGATCCTTCATTTTGCATGTGACAGCAAAACTCTTCATAAAAAGCAGAAAACGTAACATGCTACATAAAAGAAGTATGTCATCTATCCATTTCTTTTCAAAAAAATTAGCTATCCACCATTTGAAAAGAAGAATTCTGTTTACAAAATAGCAACATTAAACTAAAATACCTTGATGAAAAGACTGCAAAAATACATTTATCTGCAATGTCACTATAAATAAAATCACTGGAAGTGGAGAAAACTGCTATCCTACTGTATCTGCACATTCACCAGTTGTTTTTTTTTTCTTTTGAATGACCCCATTCAGTTACAGCAACAGTATTAAGGATTGTGTTCTCTAGTTGGTTGTCCTGGATTAGGAATCACATTTATCATCCATAAAAATGCAGAGGCATCACTCTTGTTTGTGGAAAAAGTAAGTTATTCGCTCTGCTGTGTTCAGTAGAATGTGTACTCAAAGTAAATGCGCAATTGTCATTCAGTTTCCATTGTGGCATCTTGGGGGTCAGTGGGCGCTAGAGACACATACCATGTATTTGTGATGTTGTGGGTCACATGTCATCCCCTCTTTCTTCATGCCACGTTCCACCGTATACCATCTGTTAAAGCTGAAATGTCAATAAAAAAGTCTTTAAAAATCTCAAACATTTGCAGGAGAGAGAAATTGTCCATTCAAATGGTACAATCAGGGAGTGAGACACACATAATGGGCATGGCAGTATGAATACGGCCAACTGTGAAGTCTACAACTACATAAATGTATGTGAAAGATTACCATTTATAGCAACTGGATTGCCGTGGTAAATTGGTGTGCCAGGGAAAAGATGTGCCTTGAGATTTTGTTAAAATGTTAAGAAAATCAGTGTATGAGAGGGGCCTTGTGAATATGGATGGTATAATCACAGAGTGAGGTGCTCACAATTAGGAACTATAACCTGCTGCTTTTGCTGACTAGCTTACACAGGGACCCAGGGAATGTTTCAGTTGAGGCATTTGGGCTTTAAAGGAGCAATTAAATCAATAGCATCAGTAGGAGCAGCAGGAGGACCAGGAACTCAGCATGGCTACTTACATATTTATTTAGGGCACATCCCCTCCATCTGTGCCTGTATCAACAGTGACACTGTAAAACACAGGCACAGCAACATCTTCTTCGTGTTGAGGTGTGACACTTGAATGCAATACAAAAGTGGTACTAAACTGATATCATGGCTTTTATGTGACACAGAAAAACAAATGCAAAATACTTTGTTTACCTACAGGCATTTAGACTCCAGAGAAACCCACAGTGAGTGCAACAGCAAAGCTTAAATTCCTAAATTGACACCATTACAATGAACTCATTGTAAGTAAGACAAAGGTCAAAACCACAGCAGACCACAGATATAACTGCCTCTACAGCAGAACCAATGTAGAGCAAGCAGAGTTTGATAAATTGCAGGTCAGTTTGGAACTGTGTTGGCGCAGTGCAACTGGTGCGCATGTAATTGATTTCACAGTGATGACCCAAAATCCTCCTCCTGGATATCTGCTGAACAAATATATTCACGGGGCATGGAGACCACAGGTGGCTGCGGTCATAGATGAGCACCAATTTCCAACCTCAGAGAACTATACCCAAATCAGTCAGAACCATGAAAAGATTGAATATTCATGAGTGTGTGCGTGTGTGTGGGAGTGTATGCGTGTGTGCGTGCATGCTGAGGAATAACCAGTGTTATCAGACTGTGGCAGATAATTGACAAAGCTGCCTCAGACATTTTGAATCGATGGGAGTCACAGGACGGCCAGGTCTTAAATAAAAGATTGCATTCTATCTTCTGATTTCAATCACGCT
>OMOV01095095.1:0-16282 GCA_900312565.1 Beryx splendens
GTGTGTGTGTGTGTGTGTGTGTGTGTGTGTGTGTGTGTGTGTGTGTGTGCGTGCGTGCACAAACATGTGTTACACTTACACTTGAGCACAAAGAGAATAATTGCCACTGAAACGTCACTAGGTTTCATTTGACAAGTGTGCTGTGCTTCAGCCAAGCAACATCTGGACACAAACAGACAAACGACTGCCAAGCACATGCATTAAAGCTCTAACCTCTCTGTGTGAAGATGCCTGCAAGGCTGAAAATTAGCTGAGAAAGTAGTGTGAAACTTACAAAGCAAGAGCGTCTCTTCGTCTGCTGCTGCTGCAGCACTGCTTCCTGAGCATACATCTCAATAATTCAAATGAAGAAAGCAACTACACACATAATTGTGCATGATGTTTGAGGGTGGAGAGGAAGATAGTTAATGCTAAAGGCTGCACAAATACAAATAAAAGCTACCCTGAAAATAAAGCTAAAGATTATAGTAACCCTAGGGAAGCATAAAATCCTCATAAAATAAAGTTCACTAACGCATAAAGACATAATAAGTATCCCTTTCAGTGTTTTTACAGGATGTATTAAGTTCACAAGTGGCTGCTATGACCGCATACATACACTAATCCTCATCCAGTGGGCTCTCTCTGTGCCTCTGAAGGTTCATATGGATCCAAGCATGCAACTTGAGGTTTTATACATAGAATCAGGGATAATCGTAAAATGTGATCATCAGAACTTGTGAAACAGTCTAAAAGAAGAGGAAGACATCGCTGCACACATGCTGAGCTGATTATGAAACATTTGGTAAATCTGCTCCCAATTAAACTATTTTAAGCATGCTTGTATATAAAGGTCAAACTTAACAAAGATTCCTAAGGAGATGGTCTGGGCTTGCACTTCAAACCAAGGATAATGATGTTAAACTTAAGTTAAGTAACTTAACCGAGGTGAGTGGTAGAAATAAAATATAGTGCAGTGCTGAAGTGAATTTATATTTCAGATATTCTCTTGGAAAAGGCGGCTGTCTATCAGCACGTCTTGATTAACTCAAAGCTACAGAATGATTTCTTACTGCAAGCTTTGAGCAACACACTTCTCAAAATGTCCTACCTGAAAGAATAGAAATGTCCTTACTGTATATACTCTGCATTATACCATCTGCAAACATGAGAGTGGAATACTGAGAGCCGTCCTCAGGTGAACTCTGACCTGGTTAGCTGTGCCATTGAGATGTAGAGAGGAGGGCCTCTCTGCTCTGCATGTTTAATGAGAGCGGCTGACAAATTGAAGTTAAGTGCCTACTGAGGCAGGGGGACGGCAGGGTGGGGGAGGGGGTGTGGAGCAGAAGAAATTAGCTACTGGTGCCTGCTCTCCGTTGGCTTTAAGTGATTCTGATTGGCTGTAGGGGAGTCTAATTGGCCCAAATTAAGTCAACTGCAATGGTGTGCAATTCCTCTCCGCAACTTCTGCAAATACTGTTATCAGTGTCAACAAACACTGGAGTTACACCTTACTTTTCCAAGTATGACCCTGTGTGTGAAGGAACCATAACCTTCCTCAGTCCCACAGTGATGACATCATGTGCTGGGAGCTGCCTGGCCAACGTCATCCACTCCTCAGACCCACAAGGGAGGTACTGTACATGGGCAATGATCACCCAAGCCCCACTTCAATCCTCGTGCACCATGTACAAGTGCAGTGGTAACTTCCCATCCCAACACTGACCCATCTCAGCCAGACGGCCTGTAACGCTCACATCTGTTGTTGGTTTTACATTATTGTACTCTTTCATATGCAATCCCTCACATTTGCGAAGGATAAGCAGTAATTGGTGAGACAACTGTAAAATGGTGATCAGTTGCAGAGTGTTATAGGAACCATATGACGGCGTGATAGACGCGAGGGCTGACCAGCCGGGCTGTCTGACTGAGTGACTGGCCGCTGCTGAGGCTCTGTAGGCCAGGCTTTTCCCTCGAGGGGGGAACAGGGTCTGAGGCTGACAGCTTCGGGGTGGTGGGGTGGAGGGAGAACAGGAAAGAGGTGGCTCAGAGCGGTGGAAGGAAGGCCACTTTTTCTGACTTTGATTTGTGAAAAAGGACACACTTGTATAGTGATAGAGTAAATGAAAACACAGGAATGGAATGGGAGTCCAGCGTAACAGGGAGGTGAAATGAAGAGTCCAGCAATAATGATGATGATGATGATTAGGCTTCCTTTGGCTAATGCGACTGCTTCAGGCTGCCTATAGCCAATCAAAGTCTGAATTTTATGGTCCTGATCAGCTAAGTAAACTTCAGCTGGCTGCTGTCTGCTTCTCCTCATCCACCTCATCGCTGTTCTACGCCCCGGTTTGTTCCCTCCCTTCCTTGGCTCATGGAGCTGGCACAGAACAAGCACTGAGATGTCAGAGTCAGTGTCTGTGTTTCTCATAATTGCAGGCTTCTGCTGATCCAGTCCCTTCTGCGACAGTCAACGTCACAGACTGTGTCAATTTTCATAATTTCACAGATCAAGTAAAACTATGTATGAATTGGCGAAAATCCTATTGTACACCCGTGAAAAGGTTTCAGAATATATTTATGTGTCTTTCCTATAGATATTTTACATTAACATTAACAAATTAGCAAAAAAATATTTTGGGCAATCTTTTATTGTTTTATGTGATTTATATACAGTATATATGGCATAATTTGTATGCCTGATTTGATTTATTTCATGTATGCCTCAAACATTGATGAAATACAAAAAGTCACACATTCATTCATTCATTCATTCATTTAGACCCAAGCTTTTGAGAAACGAGTTATACTTTCCATATACAGTAGAATCTAATAAAAACTTTCTACAGTGGTAATTCATGAAGGCTACTACCAGTTCCACTGCAATATGGAAGTTCCAGTATGAGCTGAGTGTTTCGCTGACAACAGAAAATAGAATATGAATGAATACTTCATATTCAGCTATTGAGAAAAAATTGGAAGTGCTAATCAGGGTCCAGAGAGTCCCAGAACGGCTTCATATTTTTACAAAACTGTGCACAAATGTGTATCCACATTTCAACCTATTTCAGAACATCTGATAGTAACAGAGAAATAGACTGGCTGTCATGTGGGATAGCCACAGATGGATGAGATCACGATGACGTGATTGGCTCTGCTACTGCGGTCTGTCCCAACGTGTGAGCACATACAGGCATCGCCCGCTGGCACCCTATAGACCGGCCCAAACTCAAGTGTGTAGACAGAGGCCCTGAGATCCACCATATCTGTTACAGCCACACTGGGCCTGCAGAACACAAATTAGTCTGTCGCTACCAGCCCGCAATCAAACAGCCTTCACATTAGCTGATTAACGCTGTGGAGCGGTTCAAAAGGAGATGGAACTGAAGTAACCCAGCCTGCTAATGTCACACTGGTGCTAGAGGAGTGTGAAGGAGGCCTGATTTCATTACACTCACCCATTTTTTTTTAAAACACACTGGTGGGAGCAGGGTGTGTATTCTGTAATGCGCTACACAGGTCTTGATGGAATCCAGATTTGACTTGGCTTGGCTCAGCACACTGCAGGATGCCAGGAAAGTACAGTAAATGGATTACATTAACCCTCAGCTGATAAATATTCATAAGGAGTCCATATTAAGAAAATAAAACGGTTGCCATAACAAAATACACAGCCCTTTTTTCAATCATCATAGATTTGATGTTAATGTCATTGATGCTGCTTTGCTTGCAAAGAAACCTGGAAGCATAACTGTCTAATAATTGTCTTAACACTGGACTCATTAGTCAAGATGTAAATGTCCACAGTAAACTTTCAAATGTCGACCAGAATCAGTAGAATGTTACAGTGTAGATTATGTATGCACATAATTTTGAGGTACGTGAGCAAAGAAGTTAAATCCTAAATGCTTAAATGCATTTTTTATTTTAGTATTGTTTTTTTGTGTTTGAAAGAAAACACACATAAGTCTCTTTTTGGCTGGCACTTCTATTCTCCAAAGCAGCTCTCATGGAAAAAGGGGTCGGCAGGGTGAAGTGCCGAGAAAAAAAAAGTCAAATAAACTGAATGTTTTAAAAGCTCACACATATTTATTTTCACAAAAATAAAGCACAGGTATTACTTCTTTATAATTGAGACTGTTGATAGTAGATTTGGACTGAGCCAATATAGAATTACCTGTTTTCATTCGTGTCAATGAGAAATTTATGCAGGACCCCAGAGAGCAGAAAGGTTGGGGAAGCGGAGTCGGTTTTCAAAAGCGATAAAAATCAGCTGGCGCCTGTTGAGGAGGTGCCTGTGTATGTCCTGCCACCGCCAAGGACAAAGACATTCGCTAGTCATGCGTAAAACAGGGATTTCCACCTTAAAGCGCACCTCATTTTTGGCTCCTAGCTACACCAGTCTGAAGGTTCAGAAGTGTGCCATACAAAATGAATGAGATACACAGCAATTAGCATGTTTAACTCAAAGATTTACAAGATAGCAAAAATCAAGATACAAAAATACCATGGAATAATTGCTAGCCACGGTTTCCCTTCCATGTCACCTCAAATGGTGTTAGTGATTCAGTATTCATAGCCTCCAAATTGATAGGATAGCATGTCGAAACACCCAGTTTGGAAGGATTAGCTTTCAAACTAAGAACTATTTCCTTCGAAAGCAGTCAACCAAAATCATAAACATGCTTCTGAAATGATAACAGAACAATCTTCCATCAGCCCAAGAAACATGGCATTATCATAGAAAGCATGCCCTCCTACCCCATCCAGCTCATGTTCTTTCATTTCTTTCCATGTTGTTGTTTTTCCTCACCATTAGCATACACCTTCCACTGTACCCTCGAGCCCCCTGTGGGACTGCGCCCGCCTTCTGTTGCGTTCTCCCCCTCCCCGAGCTTGTGATCTTAAGGCTGGTGAGAAACATGCAGAGGTGTTCCTTTTCCTTCCTGTTCCATGCACAACTTTAAGTGGGGACCCAAGAGACTTGGATTGGGGTTACTGACAAAACTTTCCACTCCCCCCACCACCACCCCACCAGGTTTATCCATCAGACCTCATCTGCTCCCTCGCGGGCTCTGCCATCTGCAAGTGCTTCTGTGTAAACCTGTGAATACCCATTATTAAAGAGATAGGCCTCAGTGAGCGACTTCAACCATACCAAGGTGCGCTGGAGCCGCTGAGTTCCAGGTCACAGGAGAGCGCTGAGGTGTAGGTGCTGGGTAACTCTAGATTTCTAATTACAGAGCGTGCACAGCAGTGCGATAAGAGGGTCACAGCTTCCTGATAACCCGTTTGGTGAGTCAGAGGCTGTTTGTCACCCAGACGGAGCGTGAAGCTGTGAGAACGGGAACGGGACAAAACCTCATCTTTGTGTCAATACGTCTCTCTTAGCTTCCTATAGACTCAAAGTAACAACCGCCGACTGCCCTCGGCTCCGTCAGCCGAAACCACATGCCTGAGTCACCGAGCAAAGTCTGCCTCAGCCAAAATACAGTGAAAGGTCCACAAGGAAGGATGAGAGTGCGGTTGGTGTGCAAGAGAGATCCACAGTCTCAAAACTAAAGGTTTGTGGTAAACACAACAAAATAAAGGTGCCAAGTGGAACCGGAAATGGTTCTTTGGCATCGCCATCACCCACCATCCAATAACTCAAGTAAGAATCAATCCCACAAGAATCACATGAGGAACATGAAGAACCATCCACTGAATAAAGTGGTTCTTTAGTATGATGGTTCTTCCTGGAACCACACAGCCTGTTAAGAACCATTATTTTTCTGTATAGCTGAAAAACAACTCTTCTTCAATGGGGTACTGAGGTGATTTGTATTCTTCAGTAGCTAAGGACAGTATCATGTTCTGTACCGCCAAGAACAATGTAATTTATGGTTAATTCGCACTCCTGACTTTGTTCCACTCATCATAGCACTGGGGTCACCACTGGTAGCCAGGTGGCAACCAGTGGTGAACTCATCCGCCCAGTCCCGGGACACAGTGAGCTACAGCAGACAGGACAGCACTAGGCTCCCAGCAAATCTAATAAACCAATTACAACTTTCTTACTCCCACCAAGAGCAGTAAGCAAGCCGCTCAAATATTGGATCTCAGGAAATCGAGGAGGACAATTTCCTTCGAGCGTAACATTAGAATGCAGAAGCCTGGCTCCCGGAGGTTCGGGGCCACCACCGCTGGGCCGCTCCAATTAGACGGAGCTTCCCCGCTGTGGCCGAGCCAGCCTGAACACAGGAGCACCCCAAAGGAGTGGGAGGAAGGAGAGAGGGGAGACACACACAGCCCTGAGCACCGTATTATGCTTGGCACATATTTCACTTAACCTCGCTCTCTCTCTGTCTCCACTTCTGGCCCCTGATCACGCTGCAAACTGATCGTTAGACAGCAAAAGGCAGAAAAGAAGAAAAAAGTAGGAGAGAGATGGAAAAAAATGGAAGGAGAGAGGAGAAAGCAACCCCCCCATTAGATTCTCTGATATAAAAAGTTATGTGTATCCATGGAGGAACCTCTGCATCGCCCCAGAATTACTGCAAATGTTTCTGCATTGCTTTCAGATTGCAGTTTTCAAAGCAAAGTATCTTTTAAAAACCTCTAAGCCGATGTGAGAAACAGTGAAGTGTGTTAATAATGTTTTCTGCACCATTGCTATTCATGTAAACTCAAACAAAACACATTTAAATGTTCTTTTAAGTTTAAGAATCAGTCTGAAATACACTATGTAAACACCTTATTAAGTGAAACTGCAATCACAAGGCAGCCTGGTTCCAGCCCTTCAAGGTGCTGGTGTTTACATTCGTCATTCTTCAGTTTCGCTCATTCCTTTTCACTGCTTCACCATAGCTATCTTGGGGACATTCTTGACACATCATGGCGCGACGCAGTGCCAAAACTTTCAGATAAAATAGATGTGGTTAACAGAATGTAAACGCTGGCACTGGGGAGGGTAACGACCAGGCTAACCACAAGGCTGTCGAAACTGAAATGGAGGCAAAATAATCAAGTCATCTAATTGCTGTGATGTTGTTTTGGTCAAGAATGAAGGCAAATGGTACTTATGTTTTGTTGACATAAGTGGTGATGAAGATATTTTTGCCTAGCAACAACCAGTCCCAAATGAAGACAACTTTGATGATGAGAATTCTGTTAAAGATGCATTTATGCACATTTTAAGTTCAAATTTGTACATGTACGGTCACTGAATGTGGCTCGCTGATCTTCTCCTTTGCCTTTGTTCTGAAATGGGATTTATCAACGATAGACTTGGCACTCCCCATTGTAATAAGACACTGTTTAAAGCCCTTGAAGTATGCCATTGTTCATTTCACCCCTGCCCTTTCTAAACGTATTAATCCCATTGCCATGGTCTAATGCTGAAATCCCTGGTGGAAACACCTAAGAAGGCTGGATCTGCTTGACCACACAAGATATTCCTATTTCCCCTGCAACAAGTGATATCAAAGGTATAACTATGGCCACTGCTGCACAGCTAGCAGGAAGCAGATCTGTAGTGGATCCATTTGTAACCGCTCAGCAGAGGTTTGAGTTGTGGTTCTGACGCAGGTGCTATCCTCTGGAAGGTGATTAGATATCATCACTCTTTCATTAACTCAGCATTTCTAGTATCACAGTGGCTGTGTAGAAAGAATGGTCCTTTTCATTGGTCACCCAAACAAATGAGCCCTGTTGAAAGAACCGGGTTAAGGTGGGAGGATAATGAAACAGGAGAGAGGAGAAAAGAGGAGAAATCTAACAAAAACATGACACCAGAGATTTGTGAAATCATGCAATGCGGGTGTTTTCTAAATCTAAGTTATCCAGGTGTAAGTATCAAAATTGTTCCCGCTGTAATAAAAGGGTTAAAAAAAAGAACTGAGCTATAAATATATAAGAAATACGCACGAGTGAGTCAGCTGGATGTAAACAAAGGGCAGTTGATGGAAGTGGGAAAACACATTTGAGTTTATTTTTAGGTTATGATAGCACAGGAAAACAACAGCGGTCTCATTTTCACCTGAAGCAGGTAGGAGGGGATGAGAGTTGAATATTCCATTACGTAGAGCAAGCCAGAGCGCATACAGGTTCTTTGTGAAAGGTGTCTCTGTGTGCGGGGAGAGGCGGCACACTGACATCACACAGAGCGGCTGATGGGCCTTTTGATGTGCTGTGGTGCCAGGGAGCTGCTAGTACTGTCAGTCAGCCTGAGTCAGCGCTCCTCTCCGGACACAACTGTGCAACAATCCAGTGACGGAGTGGAGTTTCAACAGTTAAACCATAAATCTGTTCAGGTCACCCTAAACATTAAGACTGGGGAGTAATGTGATTGCAGTTACTGAAAAAAAAAAACAGTTCTCAAATTACATATTATGCTTTAAGAAAATATTTGTTGGATTTTTGATGGGGAAAACCTACGTATTTTGATTGAAATACTATGGAGACAGGAAGCCACATTTTACACCTAAACCATTAAGAACAATTAAGATAATATTTGATAAGGTTACTAGGTGATGCTAACAATAGTAATCTAAAAACAATATTCAAATTACACTTAATGAACTGGAATAAGTGGCCCATTAAGCTTACACTCTGGGAAGGTTGGAGGCAAATAATACAAAAGTAACCTACTTGAATTACTAGTCTGAGTTTCAGCAATCCAATGGATTCCCTTTTGATTATAATAAAATTAAAAATAAAAGTAGGTAATCATTTGTCTTTAATGGATAACACTTCAAAAGAGGTCTTCTAAACTTGGTGATAATATGATAAGCACTGTTCTCATTCATAAATAAAGAAGCGTGTCCTTTCTTACCTGTCACCTGCACTCTGTTCAGAAGACCCCTGGTGAGGATGCTAGCACATTGTTAGCCTCCACAAAGGCTCAGTCAGATAATGTCATAACATTTTGTCAGCGCTCTGAGAATGAGCTATTGTCATTCAGACATAATTACAGGCCCCACTGATGGGGCCCAATGCAGGAGAGTGACCTGCAGAGATCACTGCTGGTTAATAGCATTTCATTGTCATTTAAACTGACTTGGAGGTCACTTCACCTGGAGGCATGGAAGGTGCCTTGTAGTCACTCAGCAGAGTTCAATATTGCATGTGAATTTAAATGTGCTACTCAAGTGTGCTGGCAGAAAAGTTGAAAGGTGAACATTTGGATTGCATGCAGGCAACTCCACAATGCATCAAGCTTTTAACAGGACAAAGACTTCAATGCAAGATATCTAAAATTCTACAACAGTTTCTGTAAATCATGGGCCAGGGTTGTTTTTATTTTATTTTATTGTGGTTTCTGCTTTATGATGACATAAAACTATGGCTCAATGGTGGCACGTATCCAATGCCACAGAAGTTAATCTGGACCTATTGGTACCATGCATTCCCAAATCAGTGTGCATTTCCTTTCCTGCAGATACACTATCAATGAGTGCCCAAGGTGTTTCAGTTTACTAGAAGCCAGGGGGAGATAAGGCTGAGATTACAGTGGCACTATCTCCAGAGGAGGCCGGAGAAAGGAGAAGATATACAAGAAAGCGTGCGGCAGGAATTACCACACACTGTTGGTCGAAGAGGTGAAGGCCAAAACCTGTCTGTTTCTAAGTTGGATTGTATTCCCTTGGTGGAATAGCAGTGCTGTCTAATGGGTTATCTGATCTGATCGGATGATGGAGAAGATCAGTGTCAAGTAAATCAGAGTCAGTAAATAATGTCACAGTTATGACTGTGAAGATAGCTTTTGCATACACAGTATAATTTGTTAAGTTAATCCTTTATTTCTGTGGAAGTTAGTGACCTGATAGTAAATTATTTTGTTGACCATATATCATTTTGTAGTGATGAAATTACAGTTAAATTCTATGTGCTGCCTTTTCCATAGACATAAAAATGTATCTTATGACATGCATTCTGGAAATGCATTTTTTGTGTGGACAAGTTGTGCTGCAACACACTGTATTTCCATGCAGAGCATGCAGCATGCAGTAGGTCTGGGGGAAAGAGCATGCAGAGTCTCTGCATGCTCTTTCCCCCAGACTTACTGGCAAAGCCTGGGAGCTGTTGTGGTTATGTGTGGGATATCAGGGAGGTGTGACAGAGTCAGAGCAGAGAATATAGGCCCATCCTTCTGAGGGTGTCAGGGCCTTGATAAGTCCTGTTTAAACTTTACCCTTTGCAAAATGCCATGTGTCAACAGCCGCCCGTGGCCAAATCGCTCTGATCTGGTTAGGCAAACACCTGGGCCAGCCCATCCATCCTGATGGGACCTTGGCTGACAGTGGGTTAGGGTACAGTTCAGCACCCTAATGGCTCTCCGCTTCACGCTGGATTTTGCAAGATTTAACAAACAACAAATCGCCACTGCCTCTGAAGAACTGACGCTGGAGGCAGCCGGAAGGAGAGTTCAGACGGTTTGCCGACAGGATTTTCTCAGTTCTCCCTCTTGCAGTCTCCTGCCATGTCTAGGGCAGTTGGCACTAGTTGCGGAAAGTCTCAGACAGGTGTTATGTCGGTTGTGACTGGTTGAAGCCCACCTCTACCCCCTACCTCTGCCACACCATTTATCACTACAGGAATTCTTCTAATTCTTCATGGATCTCAGAGCAAGTAATTCAAACATGCTGGTGGCTTTTAAGTCATCATTGCTACTGCAAGATATCTAATGCATCTCAGCGTTTCAGGAGGTCTCTACACAGCCGAATGTAATACTCCCTTCCCACTTCCCATATTGGTAATATGAAGGTTTCGGTGGAATATTTGCTATTCTACTCATTCTTTGCGTAAGGCATCTAAACATACCCTCCCAAAAAACTTACATAGGTTTCAATTCAGTGTCAGCCTTCAATCTGAATGGTTCTGGAACCACATAAAGAAAGTTGATAAAACTAAGAAACTCAGCGGAAATATCAATCCAAACCTATCCTGTCTTTCCTGCTTTGATTGAGTTGTCTTTTGGCAGGAGAGGGAGAATTCAAATGTCACAACACAAAAACGCCTCATACTCCTACTGTACTAACACCACAAACACACCCACGCACAAATAAATACGCATTTCAAAAAAAGAGAGGCGGTCTACTCAAACATTTGCCGTGGAATCTGAGAGAGCGAGGAGAGGTGGAAGACATGATTTAGCAGTTTACCCCCAGTGTTTGCCTCAAAATTTTAACGCCGTGGCTCGAAGTCAAGCTGAGAAGTTTCCCAAGGCCCGCTCGGCCCGCAGGCAGGTGTCCCATGTATTGCTGTGGGGCCTAACCCTGAGGATCTGCAGCCCCCCGACCCACCGCAGGTTAGTCTGCAGGGCACCTCGAGCCCTCTGCAGTCAGCGCTGCGGGGGCGAGAGCATGCCCGGCAACACCTCTGATGCCTCTGTGTCAGCCATCGCCGGGTTTCCTCCTCTGCATGCTGAGACCAGTCGCCTCTCACATTATAATCTGCAATGGTGGAAAAAGGGAGAGTGGACTTAACCGTGGAGCAGCAGTAGGAGCGGACTGGCAAAAGTTGCATTTAGTGCAAGAGTATCATTTGACTGCGGCTGTGATGTTGACGTGAGCCGCAGCTCCCAGAGGTTACTTTATTGAGGGAAATGGCTCAAGGTTTTCAGTCCAAGTATGGAGAGTCAGGTTACTTTGATGTGTTGTAAAAATCAGGATAATTATACCTTTCAAACGGTGATGAAATAAAAACAGCTTAAACCCCCTATACCTTATCCTATCCGCTCATGTAGGCCTATTTTGGTGGTATAGCATTTCTAAATTGTATGTCATCTGGTTGTATGCAGGGGAGTTGACAGGGCAGTGAGTCCGCCACTGCCTCCAGTCAACCAATAAGAGAAGCAGCAGTAATTACAGATACATCTGACAGGCTTATTAGGCTGATTTTAATGAAAATGCCAGGGTCGTGACACCAGGAGGGGGACTGAAAGACTCACTGCAATAAGAAACCCTATATGTTCCACTGAAGGGGGAAATTATATTCACTGTTAAATATTTATTATTCCCTACAAGTGCAGTGAAAAACACTGTGAAAAACATCTCAATGGTAAAACGAGTAAACAAATGAAGTCATTTTCACATCATTTAAAGATCTAAAAGTAACTTTATACCATTTTAAGATATATTTTTTATCATTACACCACACTGAATAAATATTAGGGGCATCTTCCTGATATTGAGTTGCAGCCCCTGTTTTTAAGCTTTAAAAAAACTCCTCTAACTCGTCTCTTCTCTCTATCTACAGCTTCTTCTTTCTAATTACTATAGATTTAACAAGGGAAGTCAATAAGGGATTCACCTCATCAGTGTGCTTCATGAAAAGAGTGTCCCTAATATTTTGTGCATTCAATGTATTTGTGGCTGTTGTAATGGCTGAATTACTTTAATGATTATAGGTTTGTAGTCTTGTAATGACGTTAATGTTGACGTCCGAATTAATTAAATTATAGGGCTGTAATAAAAAGAGGAGATTCTCAGTCATTTCAAGGCTATATGTGAACTTGTGCGTTTACATTCGGATTTGGTTTCTAAAATTAAATACATGGATTAGTGACTGAACGCACTCAACAAAGTGTTCTTTGTCGCTCTGAAAACAAGAGCTGGAGCAAACCCAACAAAGCAGATTCTACTGCTGCGACACGTTGTTTGTTTTCAGCATGGAGTCTCTTTACTGAGAAAATAACAGCATATTTCAATCATGTATACATGTGTTAATAAACTGTATAATAATAATAATAATAATAATAATAATAATCATAATCATAATCATAATAATAATCATAATAATAATCATAATAAATTTATAAAAGAATAAAATTCTGACAGACATAGAAAGACATAGGACTGCTTCATGTAACACAAAGTAAATGCCGAGAGAGCGACAGACAGAGAGAGAGAGAGAGAGAGAGAGAGAGAGAGAGGTTTAGGGAGTAATGGGTTGCATGTAACAGGAAGGATTTTAATAGTGTGTGATTATAAAATTGCTAACTGCAATCCATTTAATATCCAGTTACTAAGAGAAAAAAAACATAAATTGGAACATTTGATAATTAAATCAATTCAAGAGTAGAATATTCTTGTCTTCCTTTGATTATTTTCAATAATAGCCTACTACTAAATACTAATAATACTTATAATAATAAAGTACCAAAATACCCAAAACAAAACAATTTCTCATTTAAAATGAGAAATAGTTGTTCTTACTCTGAACCACTGCCTCATTTGAACCAATAACACGGAATTTTCTGCTGGCTAAAGATATACCTAATATTTATATTCCTTATTAATTTAACTCTTAAACTACTTCACACATTTTTTTGGTAATATGTTTTGTAATATCCTCCTGTTTTGCTTTAATTATTGCAGTCGAGGGCCTCGCTCAAGTTTCTGGACTGCTGTCTCCCCCTGTTGGTCCCTGTCGCGCCTGAGCAGTGTGGAGACGGCTCCAGGCTGCAGCCCAGAACAATCCTCCGCAGGCTTCACACACAAACACTGGCCTGTGTATCTGCACAGAAATCCTACACTCAACCCTTACACAACAAACTAAGCCCGTATCTCTTGAGAAACGAAAGTGAAATAATCCGATTCCTTTTAATAAGAAATGGAGTTATCATTAAAAAAAAAGTTCTGATGACAACTGCTTCCATTTGAAGGTCACCTTTAAAAAGAAAGTGTATCTTTATGAATTACGATATCATTTCAGATGAACAAACAACTGACTGTCGGCCAAACAAATGTTACTTTTTGACGAAAATAAGTGTAGATGGACGGAGCCTGCAAATGAATAAATAAATAAATAAATAAATAGGGATTTGAGCATAAAATATAGGCCTATAGAATTACCCATTTGTTAATTTAATAATCTTGCTATAAGAAAACGTATAACAAGCTAATGGGCCTATAATAAAAAATAAAAAAAAGAATAAAAGAAAAAGAGCAAAACTCCAATAGTTTTATTCCTCACATTGCCCTGATGAAAAATCACAGTGTTCGTAGAGAGACTTAGAGTGTGTCTGTGGTGATCAAAATAAATTTATAGCGACCTCGTACTTTTTATGTTTATCTCCGACATGAGACCACTGTAATATTCCTACAGGATATTTATTGTTTTGCTGGTGTATTTGTAACCATATCATCTGGTATGATTGTATAGGCTAAGTCTAATTCTATTTTGTAAGAATGTTTAATTTCATCTTTGGGCTATATGTTACATTTAAATCACACCAGAGATTAGTTGGGTGAAAAAAACAAAACACTTTTCCCACTTGAGTTAAGTTTTCACTGTTGTTGACTGCAAGAGTTCTTCGGCGCAGAGTCGGATTTCGTCTCCGCCTCTAAAAATTTCACCCAATCGCTTCCTTGCCGAGAAACATAAATCCAGGCTTCGCCTCCTCCGTCTCCAGACTTCTCAGCAACCCTCCACGAGTAGCCTAGGTGTCCCTAGTCACATTTCTCTTTTCAATCACATTTTCAAAGTAAAGCATTCCAGCGCGTCCACTTCCAATTTGCTTTCTGGTCTAAAAAACTGAGCAAAGCCGAAGGAGCGTCAAAAGCTTTTGTTTTTTGCCATCTTTTACTTTGAAGGAGTGAAGTTTGCCAGTCTAGCTGTGCGCCCTCTCAGGCTGTCATTGCAGTCTCTGGGCACAGCACTTGGGATTTAGAAGGAAGGATTTTCTCCCAAACTGCTATTTTACTGCGAGAAGCTGTTCTTTAATTTTTTCGCATGAATCTCCTCGACCCCTACCTGAAGATGACAGAAGAACAGGAGAAGTGTCACTCCGACGCTCCCAGCCCCAGCATGTCTGAGGACTCTGCAGGGTCGCCGTGCCCATCCGGGTCCGGTTCGGACACCGAGAACACCCGGCCGTCGGACAACCACCTCCTCTTGGGCCCAGAGTACAAGAAAGAGAACGAAGAAGAAAAGTTCCCCGTGTGTATCAGAGACGCGGTGTCCCAGGTGCTGAAGGGCTACGACTGGACCCTGGTACCCATGCCGGTGCGCGTCAACGGCTCCAGTAAAAATAAACCTCACGTCAAAAGACCCATGAACGCTTTCATGGTCTGGGCTCAAGCTGCACGGAGGAAACTGGCCGATCAATACCCGCATCTGCACAACGCAGAGCTGAGCAAAACCCTGGGCAAACTTTGGAGGTATGTTCACTTTTCACTCTCCATCACTTCTGCAGTGCGTTTTTACGCGCCGCCGTGCGCAGCGGAGTATTTCTTCTGTAAAACGCACAACCTGCCTGCTGTTTCTTGTAGAGCTGAACAGTGTGGATAATGCATCTTTTTTATTGTTTTTTTTTAAATATAGCATTGACCGATTGTTTTCCATTACGATTTTCGTTTACTTTATTTTTTAATTTTTTAGGTCTATTAGATTTTAAAGTGGCCGCTATGCTTGCAGGGCTCATAAATCATATTAGACTAGCGCACTCAATGTTTTTTTAACTGTATCATCAGCATTATTATTATTAGTAGTAGGCTAGTAGTAGTATTGCTATTACAGTAATTCAGTTAATGACATATCTATTACACTAATTAATCTATTGCTTCGCGTACCCGAAGTTTTTAATTGAATGTAATCTAATATGAATGTACAACTTTCTGTGATATTTCCAGACTGCTCAACGAAGGAGAGAAGCGCCCGTTTGTGGAGGAGGCTGAGCGTTTGAGAGTGCAGCATAAGAAAGACCATCCCGACTACAAGTATCAGCCAAGGCGGAGAAAATCTGTCAAGAACGGGCAGAGCGAACCCGAGGACGGCGAGCAAACCCACATCTCTCCTAATGCCATCTTCAAGGCGCTGCAGCAAGCCGACTCCCCGGCGTCCAGTATGGGTGAAGTGCATTCCCCTGGAGAGCATTCAGGTAAAAACCTTTGAGCCATTCTGCATTTACTGTTTATTTCCTGTAATGATTTCGAATGTGATTCATTTTTGACAGGCTATTTACAAATCTAATCTCTAGACACCTTTGGGGCTAAACCAGACAGACACCTGTTAATGATTAATGATTAGTGGGTTTTACAAGCCATCACGCAAATACACCTGTCTCTATGGTGCCACTAAACTCTTCCTCTTGAAAGCTTTTATGTTTAGTTTATACATTCAAATTTAACACTATTTCCTTATGCTGGGAAAGCCAACAATCACCACTTAGTTTATATTTTTAAGAATATCCTCCTCAGCTGCCTGGTTGTTTGATTATCATGTTGACTGTGAGGCTAACTCTTTCTTTCCATTGACCAGGTCAGTCCCAAGGCCCACAGATCGGAAGAGCGTCGTGTAGGGAAAGAGTGTAGATCTC
>OMOV01095099.1:0-10978 GCA_900312565.1 Beryx splendens
GTATGGGTATGTGTGTGTGTGTGTGTGTGTGTGCGTGTGTGCTATATGGAGGGATGTTTGAGTCAAAAATAAGCTTCTTTGGAGAATGTTTAGATGATTTTTTGTTTAGATGAGGCACTGGCATATGCGGCTGCTTAAGTCTTCAAAAGACAACCTAATGTTTTGTGGGGGTAGGGTTTCATCATCTGAGAGCGCTCCCATCACTGCAGCAATCACTAAAACCCAAAGAACCATTCAGTTTAATTTACATGGTGCTATAACCCTTTTCAAGGTGTAATGGGCTCGGCAAGACATTACAGTGGTTCAGTCTGAATCGTCCCGACAGACGAGAAGTGATGCTAAGAGGTGCTACACATGAATTAGCAGCAGTGTTATGTGTTATGCAATGGGTCTGCAGCAATCAAGAATAAAGCCGCCCCTGAGTTTTGGTAATGACTTGAGAGCTCGGATGCTGTCGTTTGAATGATGTGGCTGCAGATGAAGCCGTGTTGCTGAATTAATTCAAGCGAGCGATGGATGTCTGTTGCACTGCTGCCATCTACTGTCCACTGAAGGCACTTTAAACAAGGAGGCAGGGTGGAAACGAGACTATTTGTTCAGATTTGGTGATCAGTTCATTTCAGTCAACTCGGGAAGAGGATTTTTAAGCAATATGCCAAAAACTGGAAGGAAAAAAAGACTCTTACAGGAAATGGATATTCTGTAAATAGCAAATGAGTTTGATTCATTGCACTTGATTTACATGATTTTATATTTTCATGTTTCGCTGCAGTATTTATAACGGCTTCTTTGGCAGTTGGTAGATTGAATTTTTGAGATAAATGTAAGCTTGCTCAGTTTGCAAAACTATACAGGAATACAGGAAAGTATCTGACATGTCTATCAGAGATCAGGAGAACAGCAACATGCATTGAGCTCCAAAGGAGAAGTATTTACAGGCGTTTGTGTTTTTGCCCACCTGGTTACTCTTGTAATTTTGGATGTGACATAACTCAGAGACTGTGAGGTTAAAGTGCAGACTGTTAACTTCAATTTCAGGGAAGTCAAGATATTCATCCATATTAGACGAGTAATTAAATTATTTCCCCAAAGATGTCATCAAGAAAATTAGACGAGAATAACAACCAGCAAAGTTCTCTTTAATATTCAAGTTGTGCAGGTGCAGAATGATGATTTGATAACACTGACACTTGTTGACTCGCATTCCTTTATCCAACCATGTGCATCATACTTCCTGAAAGTAATTAGAGCAAAGCAGCACGGCAGCTTCATTCCTACAGAGACACCGGGGCCTAAAACTGCCGAACAGAGAGCCTGACAATAACTTCAGCCTCTGGTGACGTTGATGGTTTGCTTTGGTTTGACTTGATTATGGTTTGATTTCACATTGCACAGCACAAATCATGAAGGGCATCCTAACACATGAACATTCATCGTTCATTTGACGAGGTTTGTAATTCAAATTAAAGTTGAAAAGCTCAGCGTTTTAGACATAGTCGCTGTGTCTTTCCAGATCCAAAATTCTGGGAAACAAACCGAAACAAAATAAAGAATGTTGCTGTCTTAATATTTATACAACACCTTGGATTAGGGAGTGGTGGTGTGCTGATAGTGTATTGAGTTGTTGACGTGCTGAAAAGCAGCAATAAAACACTGCATGTGTTGTGATAGTCACTCCTACATTGCCCGGTGTCAGGTCATGGTGGCACTCAATCAGAACAATGTCTGATGAATGACTGACAGAACAGAAAGCAAAACCATTTCCACCACTGAGGTCTTAGTAAGTTCAGGATCGGTCGGACAAATGAGAACAAAGGCCATTTATTCTGATAACAGATGAGCCAATTCCTCGGCAGAACTGGATTGTGCTGTATATTTTTTTTTTAAAAGACGTGAGTGTGTTCTTGAACATCTAAACTGGATAAGGCAAAACTTTGGCGAAAGACGTTAAAGCGACAAGCAGCTGCACGATCACGTTGGTCAAGTGAAACTAAACAGCCACAGTGGATTTGAAAAATGCTGCTGAGCCTGTTTCTGTACTTAATGTTCATACCGACGGACTAGATGTTGAAATGCTATAGCCATGAATCTGATCACACCCACCACCACACACTCTCTCACACACAAATGGAAGAGTTTTTGAACGATCCCGTTTAACATGCACTTACAAAGAGTAGGAATTAAAATAAGAAATACCAGAAATATCCATTGGAGAAGTGGCATTAGAAAGCACAGGTTGCGTCAGCAGTCAGACATGATGAAATGTGATAACGTTTAATTACTGAAAGGTAAAACACCGGCAGAAAACAATGTCCTACATATAAAGTCTATTTTTCTGTAATACACCAAAAACTACTACTGATCTTTATCACTATCCAATGAAAGTATGATATTAATAATTTCATTTCCCCCCCCAATCAGCTTCATTGAAATCAGATGAGCTGGTGGAATCTGATATGACATTTTAAGAATGAGGCCCAGTGTGAGCCTCTCACATAAAGCATAATACTGTTTGCTCCCTGCTACGGTCCAGCCTCCCGCTTCTGTGTCTCTCCGCTCGCTTTCCTGTCTCCTCACTTTAAACACTAACACACTTAAGGAGGGAGGGCTGTCCGCTCTCCTTTAAACAAAAGAAAACTGAGCCGTTGTTATCATTGTGGTATCGAGTGACTTTTTTTGTTTCGTTCCTACGCTGTTTTCTGTTCTCGTAACGAAATATCAGACCAAACAGGTCTCTTTCCTGTCTTCCATGCGTCTGCCTTATCATCTCCATCAGTCCTGTGCTGACGTCTGGTAACTTCGCTCGCTTCCTGTCTCAAACGCATTTCCTCACGATGTCTCGGTTGATAGCAGGCTATATTTTTAAACTGAAACGGCACACACAAATGATCAGTATTGTCCCTAAAGTAAGCAGCGTGCAAATGAAAATCAAGATACTGTGTCAGATTGCAGTTTGGATCGAGGCCCTTTCACACCATGAGTGCCCTGCTGCTCAGGTACTTGCCGCTCCTTTGCTTGTGGCTAAAGCTGACTTTCCTGTTGCTGCTGCCCCTCACCGGCCCTCCCTTCAGCCGCATGCTGCCGGGCACGCCCTCTGACATCGTCCTCCCTGGTGGTTTTTTTTCATTTTCTTCCTTGGCTTCATCCTGCTCGAGGTTGTGCAGATTCTGGCAGAAGCAAGAGCCCACCCCCCGGTGGGAATGCCCCCCGCTCGGGCAGAACCACTTCAGGGAGGCGTAGCAGAGCTCGACGAAGCTGGAGATGGCCGCCACCACCCCGACGACAAAGTAGAAGCACAGGAAGATGGTTTTCTCTGCGGGGCGCGAGGTGAAGCAGTCCACCGTGTAAGGGCAAGGGAAGCGGCTGCAGGGGAACTGGGCCTCCACCTTGAAGCCGTACAGCCACCACTGGCCCAGCAGCACGACGACCTCCACCACCATGCGGAAGGCCACGTTCACGAGGTAGAGCCTCCTCATGTGCATCTGTTCCCTGTAGTCCTGGCTACTCATCTGGCTGAACCTGGAGCCGATCTTCCTCTTGTTATGGTGGTGCATGGCGTACATGAGGAAGAGCAGGGAGGGCGTGGAGATGAGGACGATGTGAAACACCCAGAATCGGTACTGGGAGATGGGGAAGGCCATGTCGTAGCACACCTGCTTGCAGCCTGGCTGGAGGGTGTTACAGGCGAACTCCTCCTGCTCGTCCTCAAACATGTCGCTGGCCACGGTTCCCAGGATCAGTATCCTGAAGACCAGCATGATGAAGAGCCAGAAGCGGCCCAGCATCGGCGAGTGGGCCTGCAGGTTGTCAAAGAGCCCGCCGAGGAAGCCCCACTCCCCCATGATGGCAGCGCTGTGACTGGGATGAACTGTTGGCTCTCTGGGGGTTTATCTGCTGGAAGTCCACCTGTCTGTCTCTGGTCCTCAGTGCATTTCTAGCATCATATTCTCTCCACTTTAAAGTCCCAGGACATTAACAGTCTAAACAGGTGAATCTGCAGGTCAAAGGCTGGCCCTTAGTTTATCTTGAGAAAGTGGAGACGGGGATCGCTTTCCAATGACCTGAAACAGAAAAAGATCAATACATGAAACTATAATTGTGCAACCTAAAGTCACTGTGATCTAAGCACAACACCCAAGGAATAAAACAAAATGACAGACAGAAATGATGTATGAATGACTCGTTTTTTTCTTTCGATTTCATTTACCAGATGAGTCATGAAGGGAGACAGTGAAGTAAAAGCTATTTATTAACCTTTATTCATACAGGTAATCTCACTGAGACACAGAGTCTCATTCTCAAGACAGACCTGTTCTGGACAGACATACAATACATACAACAACACTTAGTCACAGACAGAATCATAAATACATAACATAGAACATTCAAGCGAGTGTGAAAAAGTGCCAAGTGGTAAAGCAAATTAAAATACTAAAAACAAGAGCAAGTTCCCAAGGATGCTTTCTCCCATTTTAAAATCCCTTAGTGGGATCAAGCGGGACGGCTTCAGATCATGCTGCAGCGTGTTCCAGGTTGAAGGGGCGAAAGAGTAGGAAAAAGCCTTTTTTGCCAAGCTCTGTGCGGACCGAGGGAACAGTGGAGATAACGGGGTCCTGGGAGCGGAGGCTATGGCTGCCTGTTTGACATGTAATCTGTTGGCAGTAGTGCGAGGATGGATTTGTGAATGAAACTACCAATGCAAAAGTCAGATGACCAGTTGACCAGTGAGTACAAAGTGCAATGGTGTGTGAGGGGTTCACATCACAGCCTGATAGAAACCTTAATGCTGCACGATAAACAGCATCCAACAAGAGCAAGCAGAGACTTTCACATAAATAATGTCACCATAATCACGAAGAGGCAACAAGGTGGCAGCGACAGGCAGTTTCCTGGCATTCCTTTCATCGAATGAGAAACAGGATTTGTTCCTAAAGAAGAACCCGTTTTACTTTCAATTTCTTTAAAAGGTTTTCAAAAAACTGACACCTGTTTTCAAAAAATGATTGTTGCCGTGAAGGTAAAGCACATTATCAGTTACTATTACAGGTATGAATCATTTAAAGACCTTTGCTTATTAAAAAAAAAAAAGATAAGGACAGAATCAGTGTTTTAGAAATAAAATGAATGAGTATTTTCTTCCAAAACGGATATAAGACTACTGCCTTTTTGAATGAAACCCTTCATATAATAAAAAAGAAAAAGTCAACTCAAGTCGGTACCTGTTCACGTAGAGTCTCTCAGCTCCGAGAGATAATTGTCAGTGGACATCCTCATGACTGCACCGCTCCCGTCTGCATGTGATCTTTGAAGTGACAACGAAACCGCAGTTTGAGATCATCTTGTTTCCTTAATGCGATGCTTTTCCTGTTGGAACAAGACATTGGGATGGGAGGCATCATTCAAACGTGTAAACCAATGAGATATCAAGGAGGTTTTTTCTGATCAAAAGTCAGAGTTCAATACTTTATTGCAGCTTGGCTGACTGGAACTGACTTTGGCACGCTCGCTTACAACAGACAGACGGACAAGGAAGGTTAAAAATAAACCAGAAGTAAAACACACAGAATGCAAAGTATGACATGAGGTAGAAGCAGTAAAATACCATAAACAAAATAAAACACCACAACTAAAATACCATAAACTAAAAGATGTGTACCATGGGGATAAAATCACCCACAATGCCTGTCATATCGCACACTTCAGTCTGACAGCGTGTCTGCAGTGCCTCAGCAGAAGAGTTCAGGAGGCGGAGGGCTTCGGGATAAGTGTTATTTTAGAACCTAGAGGTTGTGGTCTTTAGGAAGGAAATTAAACAGCTGCTTGGCCGGGTGAGAGAGGTCCTCAAGGATTTTAAGGCTCTTCCTTTGTGGTCTGGTTTGGCAGATTTCAAAGATCACATCCAATAAATCTGTGACGGTTTTATTGGCTGGAATTTTAGTGTCACCTACTTGTACATGATAAAGCCACCACTAAACATTTTATGGCCAGGCAGTAAAATTAATAAGATTTTGATAAACAAATACAATTGATAAACAATTTTTTGTTGGTTTTTTTGGGCATAAATTGTCAAATAGGTGTATGGTATGACAGAATGAGCTAAACAGGCAAAAAATAAAAGCCATTTATCATTTCATTGGCTAGAGAAGAAATTTGAACACATTTTTGATTTCCTGAAGTTATAGATTTTTTAAAGTTACATATGTTATGATGCATAAAAGACAAAATGTCACACGTATCCACACATACAGTATGAACTACACTGTCAGAGCACCACATGCAACTTTCTTCTGCACTCTGGTTCATGGACAAGCTGCTGCTTGTGGAAGCAGGCTGTCTGGTTGAGCTGCCCTCTGATGCGTCACACATGTGCCCTCGGTGACAAGATGACGAAACATGCTCAGCCTGAGGCGCTTCATGTACCTGATGAAATCAAAACATGCGCAACCTAATCCCTCTGATGAGGATTAAAGATCCCGTCTTGGCAGTTTGTTCACTTTTTGTCGTCTTCTTTTCGCACCGCGGGATCCTCAGACGAACTGGAGAAAACTCTGAAACCAAAAACCAAAAAAAAAGACTAAAAACCATCCATTCAAGCCGTGACGCCCATGTCTACACCAGCCTGCTCAGGGTCCTCTGCTTCTCCAAATGGCACGAGCTTAGAGTTTGGTAAGGCTTAATGACCGAGAGGGCGGCAACGGCAAGGAAATTCCTGCTGTGTCCTAATCTGTGGCTATCAAGAGACCCCAAACAAAACTTGATGTTTACTCAAGAGGGCCGAGCTCTTGATGAGCACTTGAAAGCGCTTCCTTAATGGCAGGAAGGATCTCAGTTATAAGCCGTGCAGTCATAACTCCAGTCTCCCTGGTCACCGGGGTCAGCACGCCGCAGTCCAGCAGACACAATGTGCTGCCATGTGGAGAGACCTGAGCGTTTACCTTTGCTCAAAGCATCTCTGATGAACTGGACTGAATTCAGCAGCCGTCTGTTAAGTGGCATCTGAGATAAAAGCATTTTTCAGTCAGTGTTTCAATGAGATTTGGTTTATTACATTTGTAATAAAATCCTAGTTTGATTGCCTCCCCATGGTTAATACTTGGCAAGGCATTGGGACCAGTTCAACGAGATACTGAATGCTGCACTGAAAAAACTAAAAAGAGAAAAGATTTTAACTGTTAAAGGTTCAGAATCATGGTCAAACATCCTATTAGACTAGATGAGGCTAGCGGACTCAGCGTCATCCTTCAAAACACTCCTGAAAACATGCAGTATCTTTATCAGAAGGCCTTTTTATAACCCGTCTACTCTCATGGTTGAGTTTTATTCTATATTACTAATTTTGTTTTTATGATTGTACTTCATCTCATGTAAATTGCTTTACTTGAGTTTCTCTGAATGAACATGGTGACTATGGTTTTTGTTTTATCTTCATCCTGTTTCTATTGCCTTTTTGATTCGTCTGTGAAGCACCTGGTAACATGTTTTGAACAGTGTAAAGTATTATTTCTACATACTGCAAGGAGACAAACTGGAAGTGTAATGGAACAAAGTGTTAAACCCCAACTGGATATCCCAATATGACCTGGTCCCAGCTGCAGCACATAATTTCTACCACGTTAGGATGAAGTTCCTCCCTAAAACCTGTGAAGAGGACTGACTGGTGTTCATGTCTCGTCTAGCAGGGCCATCAGGCAGACGCTGTGAGTCAGAAGACGTTAGTCCTCGGGCACTTTGTAAGGCCAACCACACGGCACAAATAATACAATAAAAACAAGTCACTTTATTTCAGAACAGAACATCCATAGAAATATTCACAAGACAAAAAACGAATAAAAATGGACCACAAAAGTACAAACATGTAAGAAAACGCTCTAAAACTACATTTTTTCTTCATATACAGTTTTTTTGCCATCTGATCTGCTGCATCAGAGGATGAGAAAAGTTTTACAATGAACCTCAATGTGATTTTCTTTTTTTGTTGTTGAAAAAAATATTACACTATAACTAACATCAGTGTAAGCCTCGCGTGGAAACGCAGTGTGCTTCAAGTGTTAGGAGGAACGCAACGGCAACTACACGGCACTAAGTACGTAGAACACTAACTCTAAATAAACGTGGAGACTGGACTGACTTGGTGGTTACATAATCCACAAACAAAATCAAAAGTCTTCATCGGAGTCAGAGTCCAGAGTGTAGGTGACAGGCTTCCTGGTCCGGGACGGCTTCTCCCTCTGAGCCGCGGCCGCAGGAGCTGCAGCAGCTTCAGACACCTCGAAGCTGTCGTCCTCGTCCCACCGCTTGGTTTTCTACACGGACAGAAAGAAACGCAGAAAATCACGAGGAGAATACGTTTTTTAGAAAGTATCACAGCGGACTGCCGCAAACGCTGCGTTTGGCATCGCAATTATTATTTGGAGGAAAAGGGAAAGAAATGTGAAATGTGAAGGAATGTGAAAACAAACCGCATGCCAAGAAAAATACTGCTGATTTTTTTCTAGTTTTAACTGCAACTGAAGGAATACAAGGCTTTCTATGGGTTGAGACATTTCTACAGCCCCTTCGGCTTATTAAACCTTTTCAAAGCCCACTGGATAAACACAAAGATGCACGGCGGTCAATATGAAAACAAGGCTGACTTTCTTATACCCAATACCTAAAACGAGAACCAACGGGAATAAAACCTGACACCGACTCTTATAAAATTGTTACCAACATGAAAGGTTTTTGAGGACCAGAGCCTCTACGGTTTTGAAAAGCTGACTGAGGAATGTCAGGCAGTAAAACCTTTCCAAAAATCAACAGCATTTTGAAATGAAACCCTTTAAATGCGCGTCAACCGTTTACGTCATCAAACACACACAAGCCCAGGATGCGGGCCCGGTCCGGCACCGACCTTGCCGACGGCGGTCGTTTTGCTCTTGATGCGGGACATGAGGTCGCAGCTGCTGTCCGAGTCGTCGCTGCCCACGGCCTGCTTCCGTTTGAGAGCGGGCTTCTCCTTGACCACCAGGGCGACGTCGCCCTCCGAGTCACTGGAGTCAAATGAAGGAACCTTCTTGGCGGCAGTTTTGGAGGCGGGTTTGGGCCTGGACAGGGCATCCACGATGGACGGCTGATTTACATCTATGGGGGTCACAGGGTTAGGAGTCAGTAACCGGCATCTCGTTACAGGATGGTTTTGGCTTCTTGCAAACAAATCATGCTATAAAAGCTTACATTTGATTTAATTTCACTTTTTTCCAATGTCCTGCTCCAGCCCACATGGGCTTACAAAACCTTTCCACACATCGGGTTGCAGTTTGAATGTGAAAATATATATATATGAAATTAGGTATCACACAAACAAAGTGTGTTAATGTTTTTCCCAATGCCACAGAGAATCCACCTTTTCTCACGCTAACGGTATTTGACCTTAACTGTGAAGAAAAGATCTGATCTTTGGCTTGCGGAGGTTTTCTGTGACACACAGTGCAGCATGAACCACATCGAGCTGTTCTGGTTACAGTTATGGCCCGTGTCAATACCTGCAGCCTTCTTCCGGGTCACAGAGGGTTTCTTGGCAGCGGCAGGTTTCATGGGCGCAGCCTCTTTGGCCTTGGGCTTAGCTGGAGGCTTGGATGCAACCACCTCATCATCAGACTCAGCTGCAAGAACAAGTTCAACACAGAGCTCGTGATTAAACCTCAGATCCGAGCCCTAACATTTCACAAGCTCAACACAGCCCAGGGAAAATACTTACACCTGGATTCGCTTTCTTCGCTTTTGTCGCTCTTTGCCACTTTCTTCCTGCACGAGACAGAAGTTTGACGGTTAGATTAACGTAGAGCAAAAACATCGGACTGAACAGCTGATAAATTCATCATGTGATGTTTAATTGGCCACGATGTCAAAGCAGGCGGCTTTATGCACCAAGTATGCCGTGCTCGGCTTCATACTCAGACTCACGTGGGCGCTGGAGCTTTCGGAGGCGGGGCTGGGGAGTCCACGTCGCTGTCACTCACGTCGCTGTCACTCACGTCGCTGGGCTCGTCATCACTGCTGCCCACTTTCCTTTTAGGAGCGCCCTTCTTCCCGCAATCATCAAACTCGTCTTCACTGCTGGATATGGTATACTTCATCGCACCTTAGGAAACGGGCAACAGGATGGGTTGGATTAGCACTGTTGAATGTTTCTGTATTCCTTACGCCCCCTTTATACCTTGCATTAAAATGCGTCTCATATCCAGATTGTATCTAGATATGATTTAACCTGATTACATTTACACCTGGTATTAATGCGGGTCTCCAGTGTCCACACTGAGATCCGATTTGAGATCCGATCGCTCTGTCCAGCTCAAACAACACATCACATCTTCATGTATACTATATCCTACTGTGGCCGGCTGCCTCGGTAAGGTCCATGCCACGCTAAAAATATGTTCAAAACAACTGTATTCATGTCGGAAATGGTCTTACTTGGTAGGCTATGCCGCTGTGCACTGAGGACTAGGTGAAGTGTTTCTAGGCGCCACTGCTGAAAATGCGCCAGATTTATTATTTAATATATATATATTTATTTTTTTTTTAAATCAAATGTATTTCTGCCTAGAGAACAGAATATGATCAAAGTGACAAATTGCAACATGTGGTGGCGGACAGAGAGAAGCACACACTGCTGCCTCATTCAGTCATTCCTATAGTAACTGCACCGTAACGTTTCCATGATCATTCAATCATTCCTATAGTTAACTGCACCGTAACGTTTCCATGATCATTCAGTCATTCCTATAGTAACTGCACCGTAACGTTTCCATGATCATTCAATCATTCCTATAGTAACTGCACCGTAACGTTTCCATGATCATTCAATCATTCCTATAGTTAACTGCACCGTAACGTTTCCATGATCATTCAATCATTCCTATAGTTAACTGCACCGTAACGTTTCCATGATCATTCAGTCATTTCTATAATACAGGCCATACAGTTGGAGAAGAGGGTT
>OMOV01095115.1:0-15522 GCA_900312565.1 Beryx splendens
CTTTTCCCCTTTTTGCCCTTTTTCTTTAACCCTTTTATTCATTCCCCCCCCCCGCTGTTTTTTTTCCCCCCCCTGCCCCCCCCCCCCCCATCTCCATCCTGCTTTTCCGTAAACCTCCCTCAGTTATAATTTGAGGACATCTGGAGGTACAAATAAACAGAGGGCTTGGGGTGTGTGAGTCGCGCTGCAGTCAGCATTGCTTGCAGCAAAACAACAACAAAAAAAATAGCAATAAACAACTGAGCTGCATCCAGAAGCCAGAATTCCTAGTGTTTTATGCTTTTCACCTGATAACGCATATTCCATGTGGTATCTCCTTCCTGAAAGTGAATAATAAGCTCAATTAAAAGGATACTTAGTAGATATTCTGTTAATTGGTGTAGAGTACCATTATCATTTAAAACAATGGCTTGATTCATGGCCATTTACTGGAAAAAGCAGGCATTGATTCAACACCCGCAGTATTGATCATTGTTACACAGTGAGTAGTCCTTTTCACTTAGGATTTCACATGCGTTTTGGGGTTCCTGCCCCTGGATTCGGCCTCACAGAATAACAAATCAGCCCTCAGCCAACAGACCGGTGTACTCGGTCCACCTTCTCGACCAAAACGTGAAATTATTCAGCTGGCCCTGTCGGGGAAATGGGATCCAAGTCACTGGAGTAGCATGAGATAACTGAAATGCATTTTTCTCCCAAGCCTTACCTCTGCAAATTACCTTTGTGTCTCTCTCGCTCTGTACATGCTCGATGTTTCACCCCCACCCTCCGCAGCTCGCAATTCCTTGCCCTTTCCGTTTCTCCCCCTCAACCCTCCTCCCTCCTCCCTGTTCAGTCTGTCCCTCTAAATTTCCTTGGGACTTTATCTCGCCCATTTCAAATAGGATTGGGACTCAATTTGCCATGCTTCATGTCAGTTTCCCCAGGAATTCCACAGTTGGTGCAGACACATCATAAAACTGCAGAATGAGCAAAACGTGGTTTGCTGAAACTTTTCTCCCTCTCGCCATTTGTCATTTTTTAAGATGTGTTTTTCTTGGTGATGGAAGTGCTTTGATTTGTCATGAGAGATCTGCACTATGGCATTTGGCAGATGGAGGTGTCAATCAAAAGGTGTTGTCATTGGATTTGTGTTGAGGCGAGTAGGTGGTTTCGTAGCAGCCAATGACAGCATCTATTAATTTGGCCATTTATTTTTAAGTCCAACAGCGTCAGGCTCCAGCACCTTCAATCTCCCCCTGTCATTCAAAACAAGCCTCTAGCCATTGGCCACAAACACACACAAAGAAAAAATGTCTCTAATCTAATGCTGAAACTTAACCTCGTCCTTCCCTGAGAGGGAAAGTACCTGCTTAACCCAGGCAGAAACCCTTAAATCAATCAGACTTACCCTTCCATATCTGAAGTTGCTGCTGTAACACCTTGGCGATATTTAGGGACAGATGTAAGCGTGTTTGAAAAGACTGCAGTTGCAAATTCAGTTCCCCTGTCATAAAGCAGAGGTCCAACAGGCCCAAATATTCTGGGTAATGGCCATATTGATCTTCCCTCTGCGAGGCTCAGGACTGAAGGTGGAGGTTTATAACAGTGTTCTCCATTAGAGACGGGCCACAACAGTGAAATGTGACACGGCAGTATAAATTCATGAGTTCCTGCGTTCTCTTTCTCACCTGAACCTCTCACCGCTCCTGCTGTGAAAGCTTCCCATCCTGCTTCCAAGAGAGGGATTTTTTTTTTTTTTTTTTGGACAAGGTCAAATTTGTCTTTTACCTCACCTACAAACTTCCCCAGTCTCGTCTAACTTTAATATTTCACAGGTAGCTTAATTGCTCAAGTGCCATATGTGCATATAATCAGAAAGGCACAAGCATATCTCTTCCCGTAATTGAGGTGTTTCATTTATAATGCTATTTACCGTTTAAATGTTGAGTGTTTTTATCATACATCATCCAGCATCAAAGGTATTGATTTGCCTTGCGTAATTAGTATTTACTTAAAGCTTGTCAGTATGATTGACCGCCTCTCTTGGCTACTTTAATTGCGATCTGGCAGTCCCGGAGCTTGCGCTGACAATGACACAGCTTTTGGAAACACTGTGGATGGTAGGTAGAGTGCAATCTACTCACTCTGCCACTTTTCTGTGGCAAACTACTATACTCCGTTCTTATTATGGAGAAATAGATTTTGAGATTGCAGTTGTGGTCTTGTGGAGAGACATGTGGGCTGATAAGTACAGCTCACACAGGCTGGTATCAAATGAGAAACCATCCATCATAAAGCTTGGTGGTCGGCTGACAGACTGTGATGCATTGGCACACACGAACTCGTGGATATGCTCACAGTTCTGTACATGAGAACAAATTCACCTGAATGTGCAATGCAGCACTGATGTATTTTGTTATGCCACACAGAAATTTGTGAAAAAGATAGCTCAAATATAAATGTACATAAATGAAGCTACATTCATCCACTAGATGCCAGTGTTGATCCACTTTTGGGAAATTGCATGTATGCTGTATGTACTGGAGTTGTAATGAAGATTTGTGAATGATTTTGGTTGTTTGGGGCTTGTCTGGCTGCTTTTAATGGTTTTGTTTAGTAGTTTTGTTTAGTTGTAGTATTTATTAATGCACAGCTGGTGGGAAGCTGTTTTGGTGAGGAAACTTTTTTACAGAAAGAATCCCCTGGTCATCGGCTCCCACATATTAGCTACGGTGGCCCACAGGGGACAGTAGTAGTATTTGGGTATATGACAAGTGAACGGAAAAAAGTGTGAACAGGGTGCAATAAAAGGTACTCTTAATTTTCAGGATTTCAGCATTTTTTGCCCCCTCATTTTCATTTCCACTGGTATTTTACTTTGAAGGGAATGTATTACATGAATACATTTTACTTCAAGCTTTATACACTAACAGGGAATCAGTGACGGCGTCCACAGTTAACGGTTGCATTGGTTTTGTGATAAAATATTGTGGGAAAAATGCAATGATCACAAGTTTCCTCTATGCTGATATTTTTCAGTTTTGAGCTGTTCTCCAAGTGTGTCCTCTGGACGTTTGTGACGGCCCACCAGAGGATGGCTGATATCGGCCAATCCTTCCCCACGGACAGAAGACTTTGCCTGGGATAAAGCACACAGCTCTGCTCTCTGCTGCTGAGCTCCAGGTTGATCTCCCTCACGCAGTAGAGAGCCGGAGCCTGCTGAATTTAATTCTCACTGCAGGGGAGACCCATACAAATAATCTAATTTCATGTTAATTCAGTTAACTTAATCTCACTCAATGTGATAAGGTAATCTGATGAGGTGAGGTGGCAGGTGGGAGAGAGAGAGAGAGAGAGACAGAGAGAGAGAGAGACAGAGAGGGAGGGAGGTGCATGAAGCCTGTGGTTTCATTTGCTCTCACTGTGGTTCCAGGAAGTGTTTTACAATTCATTTTTCACATAGATTATCAATAAACGTTGGTTCAAAGAGGTTTCACATATTCAGTCTGCCTTTAAAATGTACTGTATCAGTAGCCTCGGGATTTCATGCAGTTTCTAACTTGTAAAAAATTAGATTAATCATAAAAAAAAAAAAGCAAAATGTCTTGCACTCCGGTCTTTTTTCTTAATCATATCTCCACAGCCCTTGAAAATTGAATTGTATTGTGGGTCTTCTGCTAGACTTTGAGATGGATTTGATGTGTGGAGCCACTTGGAAGCAGTTTTTTTTTTTTTTTAATGAAACCTATGTTGAAAATCAATGGTAAAAATATTTCCCAGAACCATGGTGGTAGGGCCGGGAGTCTGTGCTCTCTCTATGTGGATCTGCTGCACGGTAACCAAGTCATCCAATCATACAGTAGGGCCTGTTTGTTTATTGTTCGTCTTTTTAGGAACTCGTCTTGTGATTCTGCACAGACGTTAGTTGGTTTCTGCATTGTTCTTGTAGGTCGGCTATGGGATGTAGGAGGAGGGTGTTAACATTTAAGAGGCTTTTGAAATAAATAAAAAAGAAAAGAAAGCTCAAAGTAGCTGTCCTCCTTCCTGGAACTGGATGAGCGGATGAGTTATTCTGTTTTCGCTCTGCCAGGCCAGGCCTGGTTGGTACAAAGAGGGTTACAGAGATGTTCTGTGTCCTGTAAGACAATATAAGATCAAATTAGCTTGAAAACTTAAGCTTTTTGTCTAGAAAATGGATTTTGCTCTGCTGCCATTGCAGCTGTGGTTGAATGATGCTGTATCTCATCTAACAGGATGTGGACGTCAGGTCTGCCAGCTACACAGTGTAACAGTTAATCATCTTTTATTATCTTTGCTTAGTCTTGAGTCTACAATGCATAATCATTTGCATTATCATCAGGTGGTGGGAAAAATTATTCTTGACAGTAATTAGTTACTTTACTTCATTCCTCACCTTAAAAAGTAACTAACCACGGTACAAAGTTACTTTTTATTAGAGGTAACTTGTTAGAGTACTTTTGTGTTACCCACTTGACACATGCTGTAGTAATATGGCTTCTGTTTCCCAGCGTGTTGTCGACCATTGTTTTATGCAATAAAAGACTATTACTCTTTTTTAAGTAAGCCAATCTCATTCTCCTTCCATTGCCTCTCCATTTTTATACACATCAGTTTGTTTTAACACATTTAAGCCCAACAGCAAATTGTGAAAGCGTATGGCTGTAGTTTTCCCTCTGTAAATATTTGTTAGATGTTAAATGGGTTTTAATGCATTTGGGGAACGCAACAAAACAACCAAGTTTCAAGAAAAGATATGAGAGTTCTACCTTTTTCTGGGCACCTGACATAAGAAACCTGAAGGAAAAATGCTTGAAACCTCCTGCCTGGGTTGTACTGGGTGTCAGATTAATTACTCCTGCGGTTTTATAGTCTATCAAAACTCAATAAAACTGTCCTGTGTCTATAAATAAAAAACCTTGTGCCCTGCATTTTTGCACGCTGTTTTTCCCCCCACGTGGGGGCGCTCTTGTTCTCCGTATGACACCCCGACACTGACCGAAATGGAGGAAAAGAAACTAATAGAGATGCATGAGTCCGTGCTATCTGCAAAGTCATGATAAGTTTGGACAGCAACACCTGTGATATCTGTGTTGGTGTTGTGTGGTTCTGCAGCTCCAAGTAGTGCGGGATGGTTCTCAGCGGTCACTCCATCCCGGGGGGAGGGAGCTCGAGTGACGGGATATCGCTGAGACTCTCTCCTCTTCCCTCTCTCTCTCTCTCTCTCTGTCTCTCTCTCCTGTCTTTCGGGTCCGGATAAGCATCGCTTCATTGCAGCCTACTGTAACCTACATCCGTTTTTCTTTTCTCTTTTTTTTTATTGTTGCATCTATTTCCATCAAGTTGGGGGTTAGGGGCAGAAGCTGCGTGGCTGCAGCGTCGGGAGCGAGCAGTGAACCCCGTCTCTCCCCCCCCCCAAATCCAGTGAGCTGAAATTACGTGCTGTGAATTCAGAGCAAAGGCTTGGACTGATTTCCTTTTTTGTTTGTGTTCTTCCTTTCTTGGTTCCTCTCAGCTGAACTAGAGAACATCGCTTAATCGAAGTACCTCAGCCATTATTCATTAAGCTCCACCAGGCGTTTTCATCAAGCCGCTTTGGACTTTTTGGGGGGGCTTTCTTGATTGATGCGCATCCGAAAAGAGACTCGCCAAGTTGTTATTTATTAATTTATGTATTTTTTTGACAAATACTCGCAATGGCTTCGCTGTATCAGAGATTCACCGGCAAGATCAACACAAACAAATCGTTCCCCAACCCTCCCGAGGCGAGCCACCTCCTCGGGCAGCAGCAGGGTGTCGAGGAGGAGAAGGCGGTGAGGATCCAGCGACCCCGACTCCAAAACCAGTACAGGCGGCACTGCGAAGACGAGGATGTAAGAAACAAAGACTGTCACCCCCATCCCATTTGCATATTGCTTAAACTTTGCCTATGCGCTTATGGTGTTAATCAACTTAATAATCAGTAATCAGTTTGAATAGAGAGCCCATAACAGACCCCCCCTCCCCCAATTCTACGCAGTTCCCTTTATTGCAATCAGTTTCTCGTGCAGACAGAGTTAGATTATATGCCTCCCTTTTTAAAATGAACTTATTTGTAAGTTGTCAAACTTGTGCGTCATTGCCCCAATTGGCTGGCTTGTCTGTCAGTACATGACGCATCACTTACGTCTGTTCCAAGCCAATCAAGGCTCAGCTGTTTGTCTGTCTGTCTGGTCGCTTAATGAATCTAACAGCTGGCAAGTCCATACTTTGACATTATTGTTGTATGTTGTTGGTCTGCGACTTTTAGGGTTGTCGTGATGCTGCGTTTTGCATGGCCAGGTCTCTGACTCTTAACGTCAGGTGGACTAACCTGGTTAAATAAAGGTCAAATCAATAAAATACTCCAGCGATCGGTTTTGTGAGGATGTGATGAAATGATGGTCAGCACTCTTTGCGTTTTCTTCAAACCTTCTCTTAATGCATGTTGACAAAAATAGTAATGTCTTGTCAAATTGCCAGCACAATCTGAATATGAGTAGAGACGATGCGTGTTTACTGGAGAGGATTTATTTCTGGAGTTTCAGCGGGGTTACACTGGCTCTTCATAATGATTGTAGTATAATCCACCTTGGGCCGTTCAATGCACCTGCTTAAGCCTGGAAAGCGCTGCCAAATAGTGAGCGATGTTAACGGCGCTGTCCGTGGTGCTGAAACACAGAGCCTTTGCTCGCTGTTGTCTCGCGATGAAGCTGAAACATGAAGGAAAGTAGCTGTTCTGTTGGTGCATTTGACTTTTATTTGTCTGTTTACTTTCACCATATAAACTATTCGGTTGTCTTTCTCCTGATTGAATTAGCATTTCTGTATTTTCCAGTCTTTGTTGTCATTATTACAAACCAATTCCCATCTTCACTCCTGTTTTCTTCCTGTGTTACTTGAGTGCAGCACTGTAACTTCCTTCTTAGCATGATTCCTTTTATTCGGTTTACCAGCTGATACTTCCATGTGTCAAACTGCTATCTAGTCAAGCTTTTGTGTCTCAGCCGTTGTGCGGTTGGCTGATGTTGCGAACTCTCCTGCTGCACAAAGGAGCGCAGGAGGCAAAACATCGGTTGAGGTGCACATGAATATAACATGAGATTGATTTATTGACCGGTAGTGCTCTCCTCGTGTTTGTTGGTGCAGAGAACTCCAACATGATCTGAAGTCAATATGCAAGTGATGAATCGTCCCTATTCATCAAACTCCGCTTGGCTGTAGATACTAGATAGCACAAGACTAACTTATAGCCTTGTCAGGTCCAAAGTGTTATGGATACAAGCCTATCCATTGATTACTGCAGACCACAATGGGGTAAAAAGCCGTGTTCTCATAATGAAAGCCCTGATCCATTCTGAAATTTACATAATATGCCATTTGGAGCACGATTTTTAAGTGTTTGTGCCATGCTGTACCCAAAAATGTTTTCTCATCACCGTCCTGTGGCTTGCAGCGAATTGCCTCTTAAGCGGGATATCGCTCTAATGATCACAGCGATGGTTTTGGTCAGTTGCACTCATCCCAGTCCTGAATAGCGCTCTCCCTCTAATGCCAATTCACGCTCTGGCAGGTATCCAGCTGTGTGGTCTTAATGAGTGAGCCTGATGGAGGTGACATTTACATCACGCTGGGCGGATGAGGAGCCGTCCACTGACTCAGCCTCTTGAGATCCCTCGCTGTCTTTTTTCTCCTCAGCTCACCTTCCCTTAGCCAGCACTTCTCTGTCATACATGACCGTTCCAGCTACACAGGAATATTTAGTACAGTACATTTACGGTTTGCATGCTCTGCCACTGATGTATGCACGCTTTACTCGTGGTTGCTTGTAATGTTGGGAAGCTAGGATTTACTGCACTCGTAAGTCGCTCTGGATAAAAGCGTCAGCAAAACACCTTAATTGAAAACTTCACAGTCTCTCCCCCCACCTCTTCCTGTCTGCCACCTCTCTATTTCCCCATCATCCTCAGCACCTCAGCAATGCCTTTTCTTCTGTAAATGTGAATGATAGTCACTGTGCTATAGTGGAATAATAATCTCAGCTCATGCATCCTAAACATCTCTGGGCAGCACATAGTTTTATATAATTAACATCAATATCGTTCACCAGCATTAATCATAGCAACTATGCCCAATTTCATGGTTGTTACTGTGATCATATAGGCACCACGAGGCGCAAATGAGCGCCGTCGGAGGCACTGAATCAAATCAAATCAAATTTATTTTTCCATTTTATTCATTTGCACATAAGAGAGCATATATGAGACTGAGAAAACAGGAATTTGAAAGTTTTTTAATGGTCAAGTAAGAACGCATTGTCAGAACATCTGCAAGGGTATTGTGACTTCTGTACGATGATTAGATCCCAAGTATAACCATATACACTGAGTTTTTTTTCCAACGTAGTGTACGTACGAAAAAAACAAAACAAAACAGGAAATAACAATAAAGATCGCTAACTAGCTCGCCGGTTTTCAAAACATTTGCAACCAGTTAAGCATTGCTAGCCACGCTTTAAGGGAAAAATTGCCATAGTTGGAGTAAGTCTTTGACCAGTCAGATTGCTTGGCTTAAACTACCGATTGTATAATAGATTATTGATCAGTGGTTGTTGTAAATCCTGAGGATCCAGGCAGATAAATTATTCTCTTCTAAATGACAATGCATTTAAAACGACTCATTAATCTGTTTGTTTGGCATGAGCTTGGCTTATTCTCTGTTATGGGCTAAATCCGGCTTTGTCAATATATTTGATAGTGATCTTAGTCTGAAATCCTCACTGATGATAATTCCCGGGTGGCGAAACAACACATTAGAATCTAATCAAACGCTTTTTATTTCCTGAGCTTTCACTCTGCAAGGCTGTGTTATCTACATCCGCTCTGGCTTTTGTGTCTCATTTAGTGTGGGACACGACTGATTGCAGACTTCCATAGCTCACTGGGAACATTTTACGTCTGATATTGTGTAGCCTTTCCCCCCTTCTGTCCAGATCTGTCTAGATAACGGTGTGATGTAAAGCTTATGGCCTTCTGTTTCTCACTTGAGCCTCTACTTTCCCCAACAGCTGAATTTTTACACCGAACAATACACACGTTCTCACATTAAAGCCTGTTAATTAGATATCCTCCCCGATGGGATTTGAGCCGGCCGAAGACAGTTGGAACAGAAATGGAGCTGTACAAAAAGTTAGTCCCGGCGGTCAGATTTTGCTCCTCCACAGAAACCATTACAGGAGTAAACATCTCTGTTTCGTCCGCCTCTGTCTGCTACCATCAGCACACTCGTAATGAGACTCAGGAGAGCGCTGTCCAGAAATGCTAAGTTTTAGGCACTGCCTGGATGCGTTTTAAGTGTGTTTGGTTTCAGCTGTGTATTCCCACAGTTCCACTTTTTACACTCTCCCACACTTCACTCTCACTTATTCTGTGGTCTAATGGCTTTGGCCCTGCACTTTGCATTAAGAAGGATGAGGAAGAAATGGGATAAACCCGAAGGCAGGCATATGGGCACACACACTTTCCCCCTTTCTCTCTCTATCTCTCTCTCTCTCTCTCTCTCTATCTCTCTCTATCACACACACACACATGCACACAGAGACAAAAATAAGATATTTTTCTGTGTATGGATTATGACAAGACAGAGCCCTGGAATGCCCTTTTAATAACCTGGCCAGAATTTGATTCAGGTTTTGTGATAAGAAAAAATAATGATGATGAAAAAAAAGCAGCAAGAAAGCAGTAAATAAAAAGAAGTAAATATACAATATGCTTTTATATCCTATTTTCTGTGGGTCAGCAGATATAGAGCTTGTTTTGCTGCATAACTGGGTTCTGACTAAGACATGGGAATCAGTTTTTCATTCACTTTTCTCATTGGGCAGATGCAATCCATTGTTTCTTATAGTATACTGTATTACAGTCCTATTGTTATGACTTTAAAGTTTTCATATTGGACTCAAAAGATAGTTATGCTGTTTGGCAAGCGGGTGTGGGTTTCAGTATTGTGATGACTCTATTCTTCCAGTGTTATCATTAACACAATGAAGCAAAAACTCCCAAGCCTGTTGTTTGTATTGAGAGATTCTGGTCCCTTTTTCAACACGACTAAACTACACTGCAAAAAATCTCCACCTTAACAAGTCATTTAGTCTATTCTTGAGTCCTCAAATCATAATTTTCTTAAAATAAGTGAAAATATCTGCCAATGGGGTTAGATGATTTCACTTGTGTCCAATGCAAATCAACTTGTTTCAAGAATTTAGTAGAATCAAGTGTCATTTTCTTGATAGTAGTGCAGTGATTTGAATTATTCTGACTTAGATATTGACGCACTAGAAAATCCCTGAAACAAGTGAAACTGCATTGGAAGCAAGTGGAGTTATCTCACATCACTGGCAGAATTTTTCTCTTGATTTAAGAAAAGATTTGAAGACTGAGACTAAATGACTTGTTAAGATGGACATTTTTTCATTCACTTTTTTTTCATTTCACATTTTTTCTACCCACTAGATTTTACTAAACTAGTTAAGAATAGTTCATTGAGGCGACGGCTACGTTTGCATGCACAGATGATTACATTCTCAAGTAACCCAGTTTTGGGTCAACACATGTAAACGTCATAACCTGGTTAAGCTCATACTCTGGTAAGATGCCTGGCCTACTCCCATATTAAACAGGGTTTTTGCCACCAGCGTAAACTCAGACTGATGTCAACAAAAAGCAGCGAGAAGTAAGTACTATTACTATTACTAGAGGGGTCATCATTCCTTAACCTCAGTCAGATAGGGAGGAGGTACAGTAGCTGGCTGCAGTGCGTTCTCATACTTTTTTAGCTGGTGGACGTCTCAGGTAGACAGGAATATTCTGGAAACAGGGATATTCAGCCGCAGGGAATGAAAGTTTCAGCTTGACCCAAATGAGACTAGACTAGAGTATGGCCAACAGCAGGGTTACACACCTTGCATGTGAATGTAGCCACTGTCTCTCCTACTCCCACTGAAGCGGTCTTAACTAGTTTAGAGTACTAAACTACGACTAAACAAATACTACCTCATTATAGAAACAATAGGTTTGCCAGTTTTTGATTAAAGATTGATTAATGATGACACTGGAAGGATAAAGTCATCACTCTAGCCACTAGATTCTCGATTCCTGAAGCATCTGAAGCATCTGCTTGTGTGTGTGTGTGAGTGCGTGCGTGCGTGCGTGCGTGCGTGCGTGCGTGCGTGTGTGTGTGTGTGCATGGTGAGTGCTTTTCAGGATCTCAGAAATCTGCAGAATCTTCTAGAAAAGAGGATAGGAGGGCTGAGGGAATTATCTGGCATGGAGACGTATAGCACATTGTCTGCCATTTAGGCCGGCGCAAGGGAGCGGCTGCTCGGCCGCTGAAGGCTCTCGAGCAGAAAGCAGCAAATTTAATTATTTCATCTTATCTGTATACTTCTCCCACAAAGCACAGCAACGAAGTCAGCATCAAGCCATCACTTGATTACCGTCGTAGTCGAAATCTTAAGCAACGTGCCCCTTTTGACCCCCAGCTCTGTTTTTCAATCTAGCTAATCCCTCATTCATCAACAACTCAAACATTTCCTGTATATCAAACATGACGCGCTCGCACCATTTTCCCCAGTGATGAATTATGCAGCCAGTGAGGTGTGAAACAGCAGTATGGTTTATTAATCATCAGGAAGCTTTTGCTAACCAAATCAAGTACATGCACTACAAGTTGGCATCTTCTTAAGACCAATCACAGCTGCCAGATGGAGATCACATGATCAAATGGAACACAGGCGGGAGTGTGTTCGTGTCAAAGTTACTCTCTCTAGATATGTATGGATATATCTATAATGTATAGCCAAGTACAAATATAGAAAGTGCTGTAATGATTGCATGGTTTGTTCTCAGATTGCCACAATTACACTGAAGAATAGTCACAAACTGCAGTGAATTCAAAGCTCCATATGCCAACATGAGTGCCAAAATGTTCCTCGTTTTCTCTTAAATCTCAGTCCATAGCAGTGATTTAATATGCAAAGCAGGAGGGTAGCAACATGAAATAATCCTGTACCACTGACTGAATGGATTTGCCAAAGAATTGCAGTTTGAATCATCTACCTCCTCTCAGAAGGCAACCATTACTTCACAGTCTGAGCATTTAACCAGAGCACATACCTGTGTCTGTGCTCTTTCCTCTCGCCATGTACCTGTGATTTGCAGAAATGGAGAAATAATGTTCAGTAAATGGAAGCTAGGCTATAGATAATCCAGAAAAAGCTATCCATCAATACCAAGGTGGCATCATGTACCTCACTGTTGACGTCTGCAGCCCTCCAGCTGCTGCTGCATTCCTCTTTGTGTTGTTACTGCTGCTTGTCTGGCAGCTAGCTGATGATAACAGATGGTGGGCATTAATAACTTCATCTCTGCGTAAAATGAATTCATATCCGGCCTCTTCACAAGCCATTTCCACCGGGGAGAGGCAAGCATGCAGGAGGACAGGCAAGAAGGGGGTTGAGTCACCAAAATGCTCCTCCACTGGGCTTTAAGCGGAGCGCTCCCATTGGAGCAGCGCTCCTCCCCATCCATCTCTCCGACACACACATGCACATCGCTGCACACACAAGCACATGCACACACACACATGCGCGCGCACACACAAGCAGCGCTTAAGAGCTGTGCAGCATTTCACTTTTACGGGTCAGAAAACCGGAGTGCTGATTTAGTCATTATTTATGACTGGACGCAGTATTCCTAAGATTAGGGAGAAAATGGCAGAGAGGCAAATAACTCAGCCATACTGGTAAACAACACCCATGTGTTTTACATGAAACCTGTGAAGTGCCGGTGTCGGGAATCAGAAGCATCTTAATGTGATAATAACTTTAATGTATTTTGGTCGTGCCTTGATTCACTTATTTTGACATTAACCTAGCTCAGCTTCTGCTAAAAACGCTCCCGCAGGAGTCAGGTCAGGGAGATATCAGCCTCAGTATGAGCCTGCAAAGTTGTAGTTTGCTCCCAGAGCCTAAATTTAGACTGACATGTTTACTTCTGCAGGTTTGATCCATTCTTCAGATGTTGTCATTATGCGTATTGATGTGTTTCTGCGACTGATACAGCAGTCTCTTTCATGTGGTTTGACAGTGAATACTCCTTACAGTATATTCCTGTGAATCAAAAGCCCATCTGTCATGTTTTTTTTCAGCTCTGAGGAACCAAAATAGACTTGTAACACACTATTTTGAGATGTAAAATGTCGTACAAGAATGTCTAAATATTTTAAAGTTCTCCCATGTTGCCATACAGTATGATGCAAATACACAAATTCTTGCAAGTGCTGAAAGTTGCTTTTGGGACAAATGTTAATGTTTCACTTGCCTGTTGAGTGCTACCTTTTATTATGGGATTGTTTACTTGTCAGTATCTTTCAGCTGCAGTTTAGCACTGTGCATTACCCAGTACTGTGGGTTGAGTAGACATAGCCTTACATGAAGTTCCCCATTTTACCACTAGAGGCTGTCCTGTTCCTGTCTCAGAGTGAGGCGCATCGTTTCCAAGGTGCCAGTGGGAGGGTTGAGAGATATCTCTGTGGAAGCTGGGTCTGTGGGGACCGAAGGCCAGACAGACAGAGTGAGGTTAAATCAATGATGTAGGGATGAGGAATGATGAAAGGAAAGCATAGAGACAGACAGAGAGAAGAAGGAAGAGACAGCGACAGACAAGATAAAGCGTTTGCCTTGAAGGGAGAAGAGCCTGCATAGAACAACTGAGCCTGAGCTTGATCAAAACCAGAGGTGGATAATTGAATAGTATATAATATAATAAAAGCTGGATATTATATAAAGGAGAAGATGGGGGGGAGGGTATGACCCGGCTGGCCCAGTCTGCTGGATCACAGAAGAGGCATGCTCAGTACAACACCAGATGGAGGAAGCTGCACTGATTCCCTGCCTTGTGGTCAGTGGGTCAATGGGGTGAACATGACTGTGACACTGGAAAGGTTAAAGGTTGGATTCACACTGAGGCCAGCAATGCTAATGATGCATGCTCTCATAGTCCTGTAAGGTGCTTTGGGATTAAAGGAGAAATCCACCCCAAAGCACTGTAACACCGTTAAAAAGCGATGTACCTTGCATTTCTAAGTCTAGTTTTTCTTTCCATTGCAGCTACAATGGAGTTTTGCACCGACATTCAGTTCAGTTCAGTTCAGTACTTTATTGGCTTACAGCATGACACCACTGACACCACTGACAGCACAAATCGCACTACAATAAAACCAGTAAGAAACATTTTAAAAAGTCAAAACAGTACAATAACAAGATGGAGTGTGGAGCAGAACAACCGAAGATCACAATTGGTAAATGTGCAAAAGTACAGATGAGTAAAAAGGTGCTCAGAGCAGAGTTTACATACTATGCAAATTAAAGAAAATTATTGCACATAGGAGGGTTTCTATTGCACCTAGCTCTTGGGAGCCTGCATGTCTGTCCTGAGGAGAGGGGCTGAAACTCCTCATAGAGGGTGTCAGGATTGTCTGTAATGGACTTCCAGAGGACTTGACGGAAATATGTTAAAGGAATAGTTCACCCAAAAATGAAAATTCTGTCATCATCTACTCACCCTCATGCCAAATGAAACACAGGTGAAATGTGTTAGTCCATATAACACACTGGGAGGTTGCCAGCACAACTTCGTAGCAGCCTTCTCCAAAACACCTGAAGTCAATGGGGACCAGTTCTTTACAGTTCCAAAACAAAAACAGTCAAACTCTCACACTGTGAATAGAAAGACCTACACAGCATTATTTGTTGCAAATCAATCAGCTGTAGTTAAGATTTGCACTAAATGATGGTGTAAATATACTGTCGGTCTTTTTGGAACTGTGAAGAACTGGTCCCCACTGACTTCAGTTGTTTTGGAGAAGGCTGCTGTGGAGTTGTGCTGGCAGCCTCCTTGTGTGTTATATGGACAAACTTCACCTGTGGTTCAACTGGCATGAGAGATGAGTAGATGATGACAGAATTTTCTTTTTTGCGTGAACTATTCCTTTAAGGACTGTATAACAGCTGCTGTTTTAGTCGCCAACAGGTTGGAGCATGGCATCCTGCCGTGTGTCTAGATATCTGGGAGACCGTGGCAAGATATGATATTCATGGTTGTTCATGTCCAGGCAGAATGTATTTGAGGTTGGCTATGTATGGGATAATATCAAGAAAAATGTCCTGATATCAGATGAATGATGATAATGATTAATAGAGGTCAGTGCATTCAATTCAGTTCACACAAACAAACGGTTCATTGTTCCATGAAAAATACTATAGAGGGCAGAGTTTCCTAGCAGGACATGACGGTAACAAAGAAGAACAGATACAGCATTCCTTATCATCCCACAACGAATCACTGAAAACCGGCTTCTTCGTTTCTCTCTTTTTCTGTCGTCTGAGGCGCTCTCTCTCTCTCTCTCTCTCTCTCTCTCTCTCTCTCTCTCTCTCTCTCCCAGTCT
>OMOV01095118.1:0-12491 GCA_900312565.1 Beryx splendens
TGTGCTCTTCCGATCGAACAGTGAAGGGGGAGAGCTGTGGAGAGCTGGATTGACTCCACTCTCTCGTTCTTAATCCCTAATCAGTTTACATGCATTTGGAGATCTTGCTAATTCGACCAAATGAAGCCTCTGTTTTACTCATCACTAATGCCAAAAAGTGCCCCTGTCAGTTCCCTTATAGCACACAGAGTCAAACACAGTTCAGTCTCCACAGAAAAATAAATAATCAGGGGGAGGAACCTATTAATAAATGTAATCATGGAACAACGGTCGGCTGTCTTTCTAGATCTGTCCGAAATGCCTTGGATAAAGCCTAATATCTATCCAAAGACCAGTTAGAAGCCATCACAGACTCCTCCCTTCACATACTACGCTCAAAACAACACCGTGCACCGGCATGCATACAGTACATTCCATCGGAAAAAAAACACATGTCATGTAATGTTAGAGGGAAACCGAGCAATCTCATGCATGGGGACACCACTCTAATCTGTGGTGAATCAGCAGCAACTGAAGCAGGCCCCATCCTGCGTTTCCCTGATAGTGAAAAGAACAACAGCCATCAGCACCGAGAGGAAACAACGTCCAAGTCACTACAGAGAGAGGCGAGAGGAGCAGCGGAGAGGATAAAATAATATATTCGAGCCGGGGATTCTTGTGTAAGCGTCGTCGAAATCGGAGATTAAAACAATGGATGCGATTCATACATTTAAAACAATTCATGGAGGGGGTTCAAAAACTGCCTTGATCCATGATGTAGAATTTATCACAAGAATCTCAGGCAAATAATGACAATCTGTCGCGTGAATAAAAGGCTCATGAGACATGGCAACGCACAGGCGATTAGGGGACAGGGAAATTTTCAGTCTGGTCTAATTTGGCAGAACTTGATTAGATTTACAAGTAAAATCATGCAAGCTTTTGTATGCATAATACTCACTGAGCCAAAAATTAATTACGCATGTGCCAATACCGCTGAAACATAACTATACACCACAGTACCAATCTACACGCCGAGTCAAGCTACATGATATATGATAATATGAGCAAAAACCATGCAATCTGAAACACATAATCTCAATATATTGGGTAATTATGATTGATGATTGAATGGTTGAAACCAGAAAATCTGTGATTGTCAATGACGAGACTGAACCACATTTATGGCCTTTCGTTCCGCATGCTACTCATAACATTATCCAACAATTCAGGACTTTCCAGGCCCTAGGCAACGTCTATTGCGTGGATCCGGAAACGTCATCCTTTGAAGAGGAGACAGCCGATAGATTAAGTTAAAGTTATACGTATTTCTGTTAAGACTTGAAAGGTTTACAAAGTAGGACTAACTCTGTAAGCAGTAATTCTGTATAGGTTTAATGAGACACACGCTCCAAACAGGCTGTCCTGTAGAGGGGGACATGAAATGAGAACTAATATTACTTATTATATAGAAGAAAACCTGCATCACTATAATGATGCAGCTGAATGCCTGAGTAGCGGCGTATTGCACGGAAATCCTATGGGATGACACCACTAGCTCTGTCACACTGCCAGCGCACCATCCTCCTGCTGAGCGAGGACAACAAAATAAAAAGGAAAGCCACAACAATCTCTACCTGAGAATATAACAGAATAATGAGCCGTTGTTTACAGTGTATGTGGAAACTTTGGGAAGGTGGACAAGTCGCAGAGGTGACCTTTAGGTTAGGCTGCTGTGCTCAGGAACCTGTGAAGATGAAGATGGAGGATGCTGAGCTTGGAAGGCAGGGGAGGTGCAAACGAGCCGGGGGCCCTGGGGGGCCCATCTGTTGTGGGCAAATAAACGGGCCTTCAGTCAATGGGAAAACAGCCCTGCTCTTCCCCTCCGAGGCACAGCAGACAGCTCCATTAATCAGGACCAGGATGAGCCTGCTGGGCGCACAGTGACAAGTCAGCAGTGGCACAAACTCTCCTCCTCCTCACACTGTATCTCCATTAGAGGGCTGAGGTGTCAGCTGGCTGCCACTTCTGTTCCTCTGTTGTCACTATCGATGTTTTCACAACTGTCCTCTAAGAAAAACTAAAAAAAAAAGTGACACGGGAGGAGTGGGGGGATAATTTAGGGGCTGCCATTAATCCCACCAATAAATAAACATTTGTTTTAGGATTTGTTTTTTCTGTTTAGTGACCAAATGACCTTAGCCTGACACTCATTCTGAAACAGCTTTCCATTGATGATGCAACAATAAGTGACTGAATTATACCAAATACAATTATCTCTCATTGAACAATTAAACGTTTAAAATGGATTTACCTAACTCACTGTTTCTTTTTTTTCTTTTTTTTATGTCTGTGGCCTCAGGTGGCTGGTCCCAGTCGGACATGAGCTGACCTAATAAACCAAATTAGAAAACAGTGTACTAATTATGTATGTGCCAACACCATTGCAACATAACCTCCTACACTGCAGTACCAATATACACACTGTGCAATATGACCTTTCAGATGGATATGTCTAATAATAAATAAGTGTAGTGCATTGGAGAGATCCATTTAAAGATCTGCGACTGGTATTCACCCTATATTTCTAAGAAAGGCCCTCTAGGTTCTTAATCCTGATGGGCAGAGGAACATACTGCCTCTATAGCAATAAGATAAGACACATCCTCTCACCATATCCTGTCTTACCCCACAAAGAGAGAGGAGGGGGATAGGGGTGAGAGGGTGGGGGCAGTGACAGAGGAAAGGAAGATGGAGGAGCACTTTAATAGTATGATTCAGCAGAGGTATCAATTCCCCCAGATGGCAGGCTGGCTCCTATTGACTTACATAGGAGGACGGGAGGGGAGGGGGTGGGGGTTGGGAGTAAAGAGGCAATCAAAACCACCCCAGGGACAGACAGTCAGCACATCAAAAGGGAGCCAGATCAGTGTGCGCACAGCTCCCCATCAGATCCAAATGGAAAGCAGGGAGGCTGAAGTGGCATAAAGGTATCGCACTGATGGGAGAGGAGCCACCGCACACACTCGAGTGATGATTCTGATTCTCCCTGCGTCCACTCTAACATGCCTAAAATCAGATTCAACGTGTCTATTACTTTATACAGCCGCTAGCGATTTCATTAGGAGTCAATATAACAGCCGAATCCTTTCAATGTCACCAACACTAAACACTAACCTCTGTATCTTACCCTTACCTGTATCTTAGATCTTCTGCCCTGTCATGGGAAGATGCATTACTGTGAGTGGTGTGTAGTGGGTTATCTTTGGATGGGTTGAGCCGGCTCTTGAATTTGATTACAAAGCCATCTCTCCCTCTGACCTCAACTCTCACACAGCCAACTGGAGAGCTTGAGTGACAGCCCAAGGCTCTCTGAACAAGGAGCGGGCTGCATTTAGTGAGGACCAGGTGTCAGAGGATGTCCTGTGACACCTAATGACACTGCACTGGTGTGTGTTACGACGGCTGCAGACGTGCCTCTGGTGGGTTGTTGTGGGAGCCAGCAGCCAGCAGCTTTCACACTTGCTTGCCAGCCGCTTAAAATAACACAAAACAAGAAAGAGGTCAGAGGAAAGGAGAGAAAGTCGTTCCCACCTGGAGATCTCACGATCTGGTCGCTCTACTGAAATGGTTTCTATTTAACTCGTTGTTTTGCCAACGCTATCCATGACAGTGCATAGGCCACTCTCTCTAAAGCGACGTCCCACAGTAAAACGACATTAACCTTTTGCGGGGACTGTTAATCAGCCTAATGAATTCTGCCAGACAGACAGCAGCCTGACCTACAACCCCTGATGGGCGAGTGATGGAGAGAGTTGGCACTGACAACGCACTATTAATATTTCATTAACGTTGCTTTAATGATCATTAAATTGCACTGTGAACTGGCCCTGTACTGGAAACACATGATCCCATGTCATATAGTCTAACCGATTGCCTCTCTCTGTTATAAATAATGATGAATGGAAGACATTACAGGCAAAAGCGACTGGAACTGAATCCATAAAACTTGTGAATATGTGGCAATACTGGCAACACGTGTCAAACTATTCAACATACATAGCTGTCATATATCAAGCAACACCTTAAAATTGAGACTTGAAATACACTACCAGTCAAAAGTTTGGACACATGCGTTTTTCTTTATTTTTACTATTTATCACATTTAGGAATAACAGTAAAGGCATCAGAACTATGAAATAACACAAATGAAATTATGCAGCGACTAAAAAAAGTGTTAAAAAAATCAAAACTTTCTTATATTTTAGATTCTTTAAAGTAGCTGCGCTTTGGCTTTGGAAAGAAATTCATGCATAGGCATCAACTTCGCTATTTATATTTGTCTAAGAAGCAAATTTCAAGCATTTAAGCATAAGCATTTAGATAAAAATGACTTTAAGAGAATGAAAAACATCATACATGCAGTCAGGTGTGTCCAAACTTTCGGTAGCGTATGTGAACTGTGCCTTTCACTGCTGTAGGCAAATAGAGATGTCTATCTGTGATGCGCTCCTCCTCTGCTCTGTCAGTTTAACAACGGCATTTTGAAACCACTCATTAAAATGTGTGGGTATGTTTCCTCTCAAACACAACTCCTTCCAGTGCCACAGTGGCAGGACACATAAACAGAGTATGTAGGTCAGTCAAACAGTTTGTGTCTGCTCTCCCCCTCCACGCCTGAGGTAAACTGACAGCAAAATCAAACACATTGTTTGCCGAGTGTGACTCATCTCATCCAGAGAAACCTGGGAAGTGGAACAAGCTTTCCCCTCCTTCATGTTGCCCTCCATGCTACCATTTGTACATGAATGCTTAGCACAGGTGGCCCCGCCTCCCAAAGCGATGCCATTGTTAGTGTCTACCTGTCGCGCTACGCAGGTCCGCTGCTGCCTGCCTGTCTGACAGCAGCTCAGGACCGACTCTCCTCACTCCTATGATCAGTAGTTAACTCCAACTTCCCAGATGTGTTTATAACTGTGAGAGAAAATCTGCCATTTGGCGGCATAAGCTGTGTATGGAAAACTTATGGTGCGAGGAAAAAAACCAAAAGAGAGAAAGAGGGGGAGGAAGGCGAGATAATGAGATAATGTGCCTCTGACTGGATATCTTGCTTTGAACCCACCGTGACCTATTAAGGCACGTTCATGCGATTTCACTTTTTTCCACAGTGCCTTTTTCTTTTTTTTTACATGAAAGTCAGTGGGAGGCAGTTGAAATGAGGGAAGAAAGCAACAACTTTCAGGTGTCTTTGCAGGCAGAATGCAGCGCTTTCTAACATGGAGAAAACTTTTGCGAGGTGCGCACATGATGTAGGCTTTTTATGAGCCGACTAATCACAACACAGAAGAGGCAGGGTTTGATGGTGCGCAGGCAGCTGACAACAAAAAACGGAGTAAAAACTGAGAAAGTTACAGTATGAAAGTTGGTGATACTGATGGGTGCACATGTGGCTGTGTGGTGGGAGTTTCAGGTGTCTGACAGTTGTACCCAAGTGCTGTTTGCTGACAGCGGCAGCTGGTCAATATAGGAAAAAAGTCTGTCACATGACCCGCTTTTTCAAATTATCTGAGGCAGCTCTTTTTCTACTAAAGAGGAATAGCACTGATTTTTTGTTAACTTTGAGATGTTAATATTTCCCAGGTAATTTTGTCCAACTCCCATATCTGTGTCTTCGCAGTTCCACAGTTTTTCTGGTTACATATTCTGGTTCAAAGCTACAGTAACATGAAGCTCTTTTTGGATACTGATTCATTTTTAAGAAATGAAAGCTGTAAGATGACTGGGCCATAGTAGCCCACCTGCGTTCTTATACTGAGGGTTATTTCTCTTAAACACTCATGCTCTTCCACTCCTATTGGACCCACTCTGTCCCTTTAAACTCAACACTTCTCTTCTGACTGTCAGACCACAGATGTACATAAGAAACAGATGCAGCCTCTCATGTTCATTCCTAACGTGCAGTTTGAAGTCAGCATCCGTCACTACTTCTGTGCTTTTGCAGCCATTCATCTGTGGCCTGCTCCGGCCACATCGGAGGTATTTTGGGAATGCGAGCCTCCAGCCTGTAGTCAGCTGCACCGATCTGCACTTAAGCAACTGCACCGATCTCCACTAAAGTAACACTGGCATCCAGCCTGTGGTCAGCTCCGCCAGAAGTGACGTGTTAACAGAAGGTCAAAGATGGCCTGAGCTAAGATAGCGGTGTAACGGCCCAATTTCCAACCATTACATTATTTGAGACAATGAAATATAAACACCAAGTAGGATCAAACCCATCTGTGGACCTTATTCCAACGGCCATTCCTTCATGCTTGGGGTGGGAAACTCTACTTGGAGGAGCAAGTACCAGGATGTACATCATACAAATGTTGTGAACCAGACAAACATATTTCACAGATTCCCCACTCTAAGATGCATTAAAAACAAATGGATCTCAATACATTTTCACACAATCCAGCCTACAAAGCGAGCTAGTAGCTAACTTGTTAGTCAGCTAGCTAACTTCCCTGCTAAACTCAAACAAATAATCTTTGTAGTTGTTCCCAAGATCGCCAAGTTGATAACTGCCTACATAAGCTTAAAGTCTAACTTAAACTCTCACTTATTTGTTAAAGTAAGGCTAGTTTTTATGCCAGAATTTGGGTAGAGTTTTCCACCCTGAGTGTGACATGGCCAAATACTTGAGGTATGTCATCAATTTAAACTTTTACTGGCATTCAATATACAGAACTGTCTGCTGCATCTGCACTGCAACGTTCCCTGCTCATTCCCTCCTTCTGGCCCCTTGTGTAAAGACTAACAGGCCAAGCCAGGTCTGCGAACACCATGTCCAGGGAAACTCTCATGGGAGAATTACTTCTAATCCAGTCAGTACGCCGCGCTTTGATGAGGATGGTTACAATATAACACATGACAATGCTCTCCACACTCTGCTATGCACTGACATCCCCTGCATGCAAACAGAAAAGGCTGACCGGTTCCAGCTATTCAGCAGCTTTTTTCATCGGCGCTCCATCCGAACGTGTGGATGGACCAATGGCCTTGAAAAGTTGAGTTGTGACAAAAGGCTTTTCAGAGAGACCTTCTATGAGATTACCGTGGTCCTGTGCTAAATGCTACACATTTGAGAGGGAGAATAAAAAAAAGAGGCACTTCCACGGTAGCGTTCCCACTGCTCTGCAGGTATTGTTATGCTAGTAATCTAGACTTCCTCTGAGCTGCACGGCACTCCTCTGGATAATATTAAAGAAAAGTCTAGCCCCAAACTGGCTTGGAAACTAAGTATGATTTTCCAAACTCTTGGTTTCTTTTACTTGGTATTTTCTACTCCTTATCAAATTGTATATATTTTAAAAGTGTATGAGGTTAGCAAATGACATCATGCACCAGAGGGACCAATATTGTTACATAACAGCCAGACATGGCTGTGACCGGCCCACAGCTCCAAATGGCTCCTTTCTGGGCTATAAGTCAACTTTCTTATTTAAATCTAGAGAAATTAACATTTAAGTCAGTCAGCTGAAGGAAAGCAAAACCCCAAACCCATTGCCACAGTTGTGTATATTAACCTGCGTTGTGAAAATGGGATTGAAACCAAGTATAGTAGTTTGCCAGCAATAGTCAAATTAGTGAATGGATGAGTCAGTGCTGTACCAGCCCATGCCACCTACAAGGTAAAAAAATGATGAATAACACATGATGAATAACAATGTGCACAACTGAGACTAAGAACATTGATCCTGAGGCTAAGAGGATGACCTGGATGAGCTTGAGAATAAGTCATTCACAGTTGTCCGGTTTCTCCACAGCGTATTCCAAGACAGTCTCACATGGTCAAACGTCTCACGCTGAAAACACTGTGCAGGCAAGAAGTCGACAGCCAAACGCCAAGTCGCCACCGCCAATAAAAACATATACTGTCCTGATGGCTGAGAGAAAAAGAGACACCGAGACAGAGAGAGAGAGAGAGAGAATGCAAACTAGGTAGTGTATTCCCGAAGAGGAAAGTGATGTCATTTGATAATAATGATGCGGTAACACGAGACACAGCCGGAGAAAAAGGCTCACTGGCGAGCAGCTCTACAGCTTCGACTTTAAGAGTATCACTGCTTAATCTATTCCAGCTTCTTACTCTGAAAAACACAGATTACATAACAGCAGACCTCCGTGTATTCCTGGGCCTCTAAGTATGTGTGCGGCGCTTGTGGTGAGGCAGTGAAGTTTGGCACTGGAGTCTCTTTATGTTCTCCTAGAGCACACATAGATCTTTGGGTTACACTCTGCATAATGTTTATATACTGTGAAACGAAACCCGGTGACGAACTAAGAGTATTAAGCCTCACGAGCTTCAATAACAGACAAGCCTATAGTCTGTGTAGTCATAGCAACGCACAAAATAATGACGCCCTTTCTTATTTGATCTGATTTGCACACTGCAATCACCAACATTATATTGTATTTTTGCGATACCAGGCAGCATCAGTGGTGAGGATCAATCCCAGGCTCTCTCTGCAAAAACAAAACCTCTCTCCTGGTGCAAGGATGATGGATTTGGTGAATTTCTACTCTTTTTTTGACAGATTTTTTAGTCTGATCCCTCCACAATCAGGTTCAGCTACAGAGCAACACCCCTAGAGCTGGTAGGGATCAGCGTCTTGCTCAAGGACACTTCAGCAGGGGGTTTGAACCCAGACCATCCAGTTACAGGACGGTTTCCCCTGCTGCCCCCTCCCTTTCCCCTCTCCAAGAAGACCCACTGACTTGCACTCCACCAGCAGTGTGTGGTCTATAATCACTCAGCATTAATCCCCGCTTTGTGGTCCTCCCATGTCTCAGTGTTACTTCACTTCTCAGACAGGTTGTCCCACCAGCTGCACTACAGGCAAAGTGCACTTTTACGACGCTCAACATTCATTGGCCTCTCCCACTCAGGAAAATAAAAGTGTAGTTTACAGCCATTGTGTTGGCTGCACATAAAAAGTCCCACATGATGCCAAAAAATAGCCTATAAATTCAGTGCAAGGGAACAGGCATGGAACAGACTGTAACACCATGTGCACTGCATGATGCTATCATACAGTAGGTGGCTTTTACCATCTTTTTGTTATGGATCAGATCACTGTACCACCACACTGACAACACATAAAACAAGCAGACGTCGATGCCTGAAATAGCATCAGGTTTTGTGGACCACATAAAAGCAGGAATAATCTAATGTGAGAGTAGCTTCAGTGCAGAGAAGATACAGTAAAGCATCTCATCAATATGATCAGCAGAACTAACAATAGGCTAACAGAAACAGTGCTATAAAACCTCCTAGTGTAAACTCCACAGTATTAACTGGAGTTGACAGACAATAGAGGAGCCCACCGAAAAATAACACTTGTCCTGAGAACAACAGTTTAACACAGGTTATGACATAGGATGTATTAAAAATTCAACCTAAACAGTCGTTATGATTTAGCCTTTTCAAATTAAGTTTTAATCCTGTACATTCACAAAGCCACATTATTATACTTACAATAACATCAGCCTATAATCTGTCTTAATTAAAGACCTGGCTGACAAATGATGCATCGACAGAAAACGCTGTAGCTCAATATCGAGAGCGCTTACCGGTTAATTGGGGCTGGGTGCGCTCGCTGCCTGCATTATATTCCCTTTTTCAGGTGATCAGTCGCGCGTCTTTCAGACAAAATCTCGACCTCACTTCCATGTGCTCGCGACCACGCGCTCAGTGGAGCGCTCAGGATAGAACGCGTGACGTCACGGCAAGACTGGAAACCCTGACGAGAAATCCTCTATCATCATATTCCTATAATATTCCCCGTGGAGGCTTTGCGCTGCATCCGTGGCGCACAATAGTGAGTTTAAAGTAAGCTTATCGGGTTTTATGCCATTTTTAAAAATCTCCTATAATATCACGTTCATTTCTTAAAGTTTTGCTGTGATACCTATAGTATCCTTCTAGAAATTTATTATAGGAATGATACAGTCTCTCTAAGCTGCAACTCACAAAAGCTACACCAGTAAAAATATTATTTACTACCATCACCACAGGCAAATTATCTGTGTTATGTGTCGCATTTGCTCTGCTGATTTATTGTCATATACCAAATGTATTTTGAAGTCTATCTGACACATATGACATGATGTGTGTGATAATTTGATCATGTGAGAAAACAGGTCTCTGGGGTATGAGCTGGTTTCAGTTAGGCAGTATGTTTAAGCTTCTGTCTCTCTCTCACACACACACACATCCAAAACAAAACATGTCTATAGTTCAGCTGGCTGGATTCCCTCCCTGTCCCAGAAACAGAGAGGGGCGTTTCTCTGAACAGTCACAGAGTGAAATATGTGTTGAGCGCTCCCAGTAATATAACTGTGTCTTCAGTGACTTCTTCCCAAGCTCATCTAGGTCAAACTGAGCCAAAGACTGATGACTTACAGTCGAGGTGACTAGGAACTCACAGCTTCCCTACACATAACCAGGGATCATGGCTAGGCTTATAATTATTCTCATCATTTTCACCTTACCTTGTCTTCTTTATGCTGACTGCACGGGGGACTTCTCCAAATTGCATGATCAGGTAGAGATGCTACTCATTTCTACAACTTTGTTTACATTGTTCTACTGATAAGCTGTCAGAGGGAGAAACTGCTCTCACTTTATCACTTTCCATCACATCAGCTCCCACACAGGAACTTTTACAAAATATGAACACACTGATTTGTGTGGCTTGTTTATTTTGTTCATTCATTAAAGCAATCCACTATATTGCAACCCGCTCCTGTTGAAATCACAGCATGCACACTGATGTGGGTTTTGGCTCGTTGTGGAACTATGATCAAATGTGACGTGTTTTGCACCAGAAGAAAAGACACAAAATTCAGGAAGAAATGTCTTTATATTTCAAAAGAATCTAGAACATAATGGAAAACCCAACACTGAAAACAACTGGGTCTGAACATCCAGACAATTGAGATCCAAAAATACATTTCTTAGGAAATATTAATTATATACAAAACATAAAAATTCATATTTTAGTTTGGGCACTCAACTTGGGTAGCGCCATTTTTAATATTTTATTAATAAAAATAAACTTTAAATATTTAATCCACCCATAACTTCAATTGAGGCAGTTTTTAACATTGAAATCAAACAAGATTCCAAGAAACTTAACCATTTGCATTTGCATGCAATATTATCTGTACACACTCGCAACTTGCATAAAAAACATGAGTGCCAAAAAGTCTGTAATTCAAACTCAGGCACGAGAACTCTGCAGCTGTGCGAGCCTCTGCCTCAAGAGTTCACTTTTCCTCCTCAGCTGCTCTTTGAGCGAGACGAGTCTCTGTTCATCCGACTGCATGCTGTAAATGCACTCTGTAGCCTTCTTCAGGATGACCACCTTGGCCGCCTTCTCGTTGTTGGCCACCTCCGGGATCTCGTCCCGTAGAGCGAAGAAGCTCAACTTGAGCTCGTTTCTCCTCTGGCGCTCCAGTACGTTATGAGTCCTTCTCTTGTCGTAGTCCTCCGTGTCGGACGTCCGGGGACTGGAACACTTGCGGTTGCTGCTGATCTGTTTGAGGACCCTGCTGTGGCCGCTGCTGCTGCCACTGCTGCTCTCCAGCTTCAGCCTCTTGACAGCCGGCTGCTCGTGCCTCGTGGATGGATGGGCGGCGTAATTATGCTGGTGGGTGGAGACATGGCACCTCTTCAGCACAAGCGGGCTGGGGTGTCTGGTCTCTGATGGGCTGGATTCGCACCGCTTCACAGACTGCCTCTTCTCCACTGTAACCACATCGATCTCTTCCTCCTCCTCCTCTTCTTCCTCCTCCTCGTCATCATCTCCGTCCTCGTCTTCTGAAATGAGATTGAACGGCACAAACTGTAAACAATCACATTCTGCTTGAGCATCAAGGCTGCGAGCCATACTCCACCCCACACACATACACACACACACACACACACACACACCATAGTGGGAAGGGAGGGGAAAAAATCTCTGCAATCCATTTTCCACTCCCCCTTTCCACATCAGCTGATTGCTAAGCATTGCAGCCATCCCCTCCAGCTAGTCTCACAGCAGTGTAGAACAAGGCATGGGAGGGAACAGGGGGATGCCACTACCTCCTGCCTGGCAACCCAACTGTAAAATACATCACTTCAATAGAGTAACTGTGTGAAACATGCACCGGCCTCGTTTATTAATATCAGCGGGTACTAGATGCACAGTCTTTGCACTCAGCAGAGGGAAACTCCTAATTGCACGATGGGTGTGATTGCATGCATATTCATCCTACCTGAGTCACTGCAACTGCTGCTGCTGCTGCCGCTGTTCGGTGGGGTGTCCAGTGCCAGATCCTTAGGCGGCGTCATGGCACTCGGCTTGGGCGTCTCGGCTATCGGATAGGGGAAAACCACCGAGGGGTCGATGCACTCCGACGCGGACGTGTTGAGGTCCTGCAGGTAGTTGCTGTTGAGCCTGGCGGCGGCGGCTGCGCACTCC
>OMOV01095119.1:0-13381 GCA_900312565.1 Beryx splendens
CAGGAGAAACTCGACCCTGCCTATATTGTATACACAGCAGCTGAAAGCTTCTCTGAATGACCTGCAGGGATGTTTGAATTGGATGTATTATTTTTCATTTTGAAGTAATGAAATATTTAAGGGGCAGACAGAAGTCAGTGGGACTTGCTTGACCTTCAAAGTAGAAAGATTGCCCTGTTATTACAGTATTTATATGGCTGTCCCCACCCGTGCAAGTGGGGATATAAAAATATTTAATTACTCAATTAACTGAGGTGGAATATGACCCTGTAGCAAACAGATGAGGGAATAGGGCACACGTGACAAGCTTCAACAATACAGAGAAGACTTCACAAAGCCAGAGAGGAACACAGATTAACAGTGGAATACAAATTGTGCTTTTGTGTTATTATATTATTAAAAATGAAGTTACAAGGAAATGCATAACTTGAAGGTAAAACAAGGTTTGATCAATTAAATTTTCATTCATTATTCGTTATTACAAGGCTGCACATTGGGATGGCACCTCTGAATGACAAGGATGGAAGAATAAGTAACATACAGGACGGACACCGGTGCATTCTCAGAGGGTTGGGAGTGCAGTATTGTTTTCAGTTTGTAAAAAGCTCTGCTCACTGAGAGCGTATACTCTCTTTACCTCTGTCACTGTGTTTCAACCATGGTGTTATGGATTTATGGGGAAAGAGAACATTCATATCCCAGATGGGGCTCTAATGTGGCCAGATTCAGTTCATTATCGATTGTTCCTCTTTTAACTGCACCAAAAGGGTTCTAAGGAGCGATGAGAAGGGGATTACCGTCAGCCAGCAGGAATAAAACTTTCATAGGGGCGGCTTGCTCCTTGGTTAACGCTCAAAGCTACTTTAGAAGTAAAATTTAGAATTTACATTTCACTTTGCTTCATTATTCAGTCTGAAACTGCCCTGTCCAGTCGGTAAAGTGCTTGATTGAGCAGTTACAGCAGAGAGAGATGATAATATATTCTGCTGAAATAGAATGCATACTTGCTGTTTATTGTATTTTATGGTCACTGTAACTGCAGTAATGTACCAAATCAACTAGGAGCAACTAGTGTCCAGTTATTCATTCAAGAAAACTATATGTTGTAGTTGTACTGAAAAATAATGAAATGTTGGCCTGGCTCCCCTACTAAAACTAATTTCATGCAAATTCTAGTAATTACCCGACACTTCCCACTGGACTTGATACAACACCCAAATCAAGATAGATTATTTGTAATTTATTAGTGACACATAACTGATTATCAAAAGATGATTTTACTGGAGGCTAATTTCTCTCTGAATTCCCCTTGAGATGTGAGGCCAGACACTGGATTACTAATTATGTTTTACAGTAGATTTGACTAGATTTCGCTAATCTTCTTTGCTAAGTTTGAGTCATATTTGAAGACAATGGTAGGCTATATTAAAAAGCTGAAGAAGAATGATCCAAAAAAGAATATGCAGCAGAACAGATGTAGATGTATCAGATGTCTTAGATGTATTAGATGTATCAGATGCATTATTAATAGATGTGTAGAACAGTGATGTATTTCTTGAATGATTGGTGGTGAATAGAAAGACTAGACAAAATAAAAACCTTTAATAGTAATCAGCAATTCTACAAGAGGTATCAAGGCTGACAAAAGTCATGCTTTCCCCTTGGAAAAAGAGAGTTTCTTTCTGTCTTCGGCAGACATTGATTAATCATCTCTTGAGGAGTTTCAAGGTCCATTCATAAGAAGGAGGCTCCACTCCACAGACATAGGAGAGATTAATCACGTTTTGATTTGTTAAGAGACTGCTGACTGGAAGTTGTCATAGAAACCCATTTGATCATTTTTTTGGTGAGCAGATATAGTAATGACACTTGTGCTGACTGCAGTGAACCTCACTCACAAAGTGATTTCTCTCCATTATTTTATCTATATTTAAAGACAAGGGACTTCTATCAAGATCCTGCACCGAAATCAAATTTAAAGAATGCACAATCGTAATATTTCAACTAACTTTTAAAGTCAGAATGCACCGTACTTGAATGTTTACGTTACTGCTGGCATCAGCTTATTAGATCATGTTGGTAAATGCTTTCTAGAATCACTGAAGAAGTTATATAGCAGTACAGCCACTATAGTCACTAAGAAAACAACACCGGCATTAATCATGTGAAGTGCTTCCAATGTTTTCATTGTCTCGCTGCAAAGGCTTTGTTAACAAGCCCACATGCAAGATCTGTGGGTAAGGCCATGGCATTAGCTAAGACGTTCGTCCCCTGCAGACCATGGAATTACTGCATTATGGAGGAGTCACTTATTGGCAATAGTGACACGCCATATAATCTCCATTCCCCTTGTCTCTCTCTGTATCTTGTAACCCGGGGCTTTGTACGGGACGCCCGGAATGACATTTCATGTAAATGCATCAAACCACCAGGCGTGAAATCCCAAGGAGATCCCATGACGGAGGCATGATCAGGAATAGATTAGTACTGTCACCCCGACCGCCCCCCACCTCCACTTCCCCCACCCCCACCAGTCGTCAGAGCCCATAAGACCTCAACTCGTATTCGGATCTATTCCAGCGAAAAGCCAACACCATGCATATTGATAGACATCCCGGAGTGTCGACCACAATGAGATTCTCTTGCTGTCACATCTCCGCCTTCGCTCAGGCCGGTCGACAAGAATGACGTTCAGTCGACAAATTCTGACCTTTTCTCAGAAGAGTATAAAATAAATACAAGTTAAGCCATACATAGCATAATGTCAGCTGACACCCTCAACAACATTTCTGGATACATTTTGAAGTTGTGGCTACAGTTAGAAATAATCACAAGCTGCTTCGTGGTATGTGGACGTACAGCGCACCGGCCTCCAGTTGGCTGATGCCTGTGTGACTTGTACCGTAACGCCTGGTGTACGAGTGCACACAGGTTTTCCATTGTGCAAGGCTCTTGGGACATACCATAATTCTTCTAAGCAGTGTGCATGGCAAAAAGTGTTACACAAACGAACAAAAAAACACAGAGGTGCTGCTCCCAAGCACCTAAAAATGTGTTAGGTAAATATATATAATGTTATATTTCATTGTAAACATGTCCCAAGCTGAAATGAGATTTTCTTTCATACAGTATGCATCATACAGTTTGCTCGCTGGTAGCCTTGTAAGGCAATCTTACTCACGCCAGTTTGTTTGGGAGCACTTATGCCAAACAGCTGCGCAATTACACCTCGGTACAAAGCTAAGACAGTCTACTATAGACAGTAATGGCTTGCATTGATATGCCTATGTCTCTCTGAACAGTGCCCACACACTGAATTGTCAACATAATGTCACACTCTCATCTCAGGGTGAGCAGTGGAGCAGCGGCTTTTTCAGAGCGTGTGTTACTTGATAATGAAAGCGAGATGATGGCAGCAAAATGCACCCATATTAATCTCTCAGCATTTTCTACCATGACAGCACAATTTTCACTCCCTCCTTGAGCGAGCGGCCTTCTCGGCACATATGTCTTTCAGAACAGATGCCGACTAAATAATAATAATAATAATAATAATAATAATAATAATAATAATAATAATAATAATAATATTTAAAAACTTTATTTATATAGCACTTTACAAAACAGCTAAAAAGTAAGTAAAAAAAAGACACATTTAAATGCAAAGACAATAAAACAAACTAAAAGCCATAAAAATTAATCACATTACAAAAACAAATAGAGTAAAATGAACTAAAATGCCGTAAAATATAATGAAATCTTGCCTTGCCTTGCCTTGCCTTGCCTTGCCTTGCCTTGCCTTGAAAAGCAATTTTAAATAAGCGGGTTTGTAACAGTGATTTAAAAGACGAGACAGAGTTTGCAGGAGCCCTGACTGCAAAGGCTCTATCCCCTTTGTGTATCAATCTTACACAAAGGAACAAGTAACCACGCATCCGATGATCTCTGGGAGCGGGAAGAGATATAGGGCAATAAGAGATCTGATAGATAGCTTGGGGCAAGGCCTCTCTGGGCTTTGTAAGTAATCAATAAAATCTTAATTCTAAAAGCAACAGGTAGCCAGTGTAGGGAAGCCAGGATCGGTGAAATGTGATCATGTTTCCTAGACCGAGTTAAAATCCAGCAGAGTTTTGGATGAGCTGGAGGCTTTCTCATCTCCGAGATCCAACTTGGGTTTAATGTTTCATGTTTGTCGTTGGGATGCTGAAACTGAGACTTGCAAAACTGGCTGAGAAAATAGAATTGCATGAGGCAAACTTTGGAAAAGCTCTTCTTTCTGTAATGTTCTCTGAGGACCTGGATTAGGATTAAGGTTGTTTGCTCTGTCCTGTGTTGACTATAATCCCGGGCTTGTTCCCTGTTGAGGATGGGCTGTTGTTTACAATAGAGAACGTATATTAGGAGTGGTTTATTGTCACACAATCCTCCGGCCGTGCATGATAGTGTAATACACAACATCATTATAGCAGCTAGCAAGATAAGTGGCTAGCAGGCGCGCTAGGTGTAGTTTCATGCCCTGTTCTGGGTACAGTAGTTTACCATTATCAGGAATATTAAGGCTTTTTCACGCTTGCTTGCTGTGGATGATTTTCTCCTCCAATTGTTGGCTTTGTGACAGGTGTTAAATGCACTGAATGCAGAATTTCGGATGCAAGAAAAGCTACTTAGTAAGCTTCCTGCCTACATAGGCAGCTGATTCCATCACACAGAATGAAATGTGGGACAGCGTCCAACAGATTAGGGCATAATAAAACAATATATTTACTGTTGAAATGGATATTGATTGAATTCTCAATCAGGCTCTGGATTTCTCCTTCTTAGACTTTCCCGCTGACCATTTGGGAAAATTCTTAGCAGCATTTTTTCGTTCATGTTCGTAGCATACACTGGTGAACATTTGTGCCCACAGTTTATTTAACCCGACACTGGAAACGTCTGAGGCCGCATTCAAAGCCTTCCTCTCTCTGTGACATCTGAAAGACTCAATAGGCTGAAGATGCACTTGACAGGGATGCTGTGTATTGTTATGGCTGACCGCAGCGTCTCCGTGAAAGACAACACATAAGCAGCGGTCGGAATTACAATACATCTCCGCCTGCCTCTTTTGTCCCCTTTCCCACCGACGTTCAAGGGATCAATCTGAATAAGCCATTCAGGACTAACAGCTCCTCAAATTGCGACGCTTTGCTGCTGTGCGCACACGCACACGCGGCTAAATCTCAAATTTCCCTCTGTGATTGGCTTTCTGTCTCACTCGCAGGCCTGGAAAAATGGGTTATGAAAACAGACTGTGCAGAGAGCGGAAGGCAGGGGAAACAATAACAATAAAAACTCCGCTGTGGTTTCTGACTTTTGGTAAAGACTTTGGACTGTGATATTTCCAAAACGTTGTCGGCCTTTCTCTATTATCTCCTCTTTTCCCTCGCTCGCTCCCTTATTCTCCCTTTGGCTCTCTCTCTCTCTCTCTCCCTCTCCGCCTCAGCCGCTTTCCCTGGACCATTTTCTGACAGGAAACATTACCGCCATCACAGATCACTAGATACTGTTCGCCAGATGTCAAAAGAATCAGATTGATCACATGGCGCGACAGAAGTGCTGCACTGTGGCGGAGGGGACAGTCAAATGGCAGAAAATAATAGGGTGCTTGCCAGGCCTGACAGATAACTTGGAGGAAGCCATACAATAGGCGAACAACATGGCTGAGCTCCACAATGGAACAGGCAGGAAATGGCTTTGGATTTCAGCTGTCCTCTCATTTCAACCGACACCCCAGATAGCATATGTCACACTGCAGAAAATATCTATGCAAGGATCCCGTGAATCATAGCTGCAAGCAGGCGACTCCTGTTCCCGCCCAACATGCAACAATTTGCAGGTGTAGGAAAACTCAATGGTTATTTTGGTTGTTCCCAATACGGAGGCTTCCTTAATTTATGCACAATTAGCTTTTAATTAAAACTCAATCTAATTTGAATAAAAACATCAATGCTTATTCAATATAAGCAATTTATCTGCAATTACAAAACCCATTAAAGCATAATTAGACTTTCACAGTGAAAATCACATCAGGAAAAAACAGAGCATTTCTCAGTGCATATCTTCCATGCATACAGGAGACAGATTCCCTGCTTGGTAGTCTACTGTTGATTTCTCTGGTGATACGTTTTCTTGTTATTGCTAGCTGGTTGATTTACAAGACGATTGGTTGCAAAGACATCATTACACATGACAAATTAAGCAGCAAAATAAAGAAAATAAAACTTTCTGGGTATGGCTTTTACCATTGATTTCCAATGAAAGAATGAGCCTCTAAAAGGAATGAATAGTTTATCTGCTGAACAGATTCAGTTCAGCACGGGGTGTGAGATTCATCATATATCCCATCACACAACATCTCACCCATCACATCCTGGTGTAGCGGACAGAAACCTGCCTGCTTTATGTGAATCAGTGCTTCCCTGAACCTTCTGTGAGTCTGTTTGTGCGGGACAGCGGGTTCTCAAAGCAGCAGCGCGTCCTGTAGCGAAGTCCACAGGCTTCTCCTCCATGTGTGGGCGTCGGCTTCTCTCCCCCTGTCATAAAGAACACACCGCTACTGCCGTTTAACCTTGAGCTGTTGCTGCTCAGGCACATATCACCTTTGCGGCCCCCTCGGCTACTGATATAAATCAAAATGTCCACCGCCGTTTTAGGATGAATCAGCAGTTTCGGGCCCTGATTGAATTTTATCTTGATTTCATAAAACATTTAGACAAACCAATTAAAGAGGTGGCTGACTGCAGCCACCAGCACTTAATCCATCATGCTGTCAAGAGGATAAAATCAGAGTGACACTAATGTAGTCGATATGTTGATGTATTTGCGATCCGGTACAATAAAGTGGAAGTTGATTAGAGCGAGCCTGGGAAAGAGTCATGATCATCTCGTATGAAGGTGGCCACACCATTGACATTAAACACAAGGCAGTAAGAAACGAGTCTTTTAACTGTAACGTTTTAACAATTGCAGCTCCTCAAATAATTGTTATCTGACTCCATTCAGTTATTTGTCCCTTCTCACAATGCAGCGAATGCACTACGGTACTGCAGTGCGGCCCAAATATTATAATAAGATGGATGGCCACTGCACATTTTCCTGGAGGACTGGTTCTCTTGGTCTTGTCCACCAACTGCAGGTGAAATACAACACGTCTATTAACATGCAGTGGTTCTCCCCGGAGTTAACGGCGCACTCCCACAGAACTCCTTCTCCCTTTGTTTTAAGGCAGGCTTCTTAATTACTAGCTGTCCCATTCAGGTTGTAAATGGTCCTTTATTGCCATTCTGTAATCAGAATAAATCAGGCAAGCCTATTCACTGGCCTGACGCCCCTCCATTGATTTACAAATGACCCATTTATTATTAATCCGATGTTTTGCCCCCTTTTTACTCCACTATAAGCACTATCTGCGAGCGAAGGGCACCTCGGTGTGGTGTTATCAGCCGTATGGTGATTCTCCAGAGTTCTATCAGAGGTTTGTTTTTCGATATGATGCTGTGTCCTGTTGATAACAAAGAATAGGCAAAGGAGGTTGGTGATATCTGGAGCGTAGTGTTTATCTGCAGTATGTCTTTGTGCACTTTCCTTTCTTCTTTTCCTTTACTTCTTTTACCTCTGTCTTTATTGTCTGAAGGGCAGAAGTACAGGAGGCATCGAAGGGCCGTGTAAAAACTACTTTTAGGCAGGAAATGAAAGTTTATAGTGGTCCATGGAAGCGCCTGATGGTTTTCCCCCCAAAGGATATATTGGTAGAGACAACAAAATTACGAAAAGGAACTCCATCTGCTCCATCTTCTGAAATATATTTTCTATGACGAGGCCTGTCAAATGTTATTCCTTTACACACATTTGTTCATCAGGTATAACACGCATTTTTACCGTTTAAGTTAGATGAGTTTAGCCTCCATTTCCACAGTTTTATACCCAGAGAGGACACTTAGTATGCCAAGGACACGGAGAGAATTTAATACAACGCAGGACACAAAAAGCGATGCAGTCCAAAGGGATTTGTCATTAAAATCCAAGCAAACATCTCACTGCAACACAGTCTGCGGTAGCGTCCATTATCTGTGGTTTAATGAAACTGAAGACGGTAATCGCAGAGATGCACATGTTTTCAGTTCCTCGAGCCACTGAACCGACCAAATACGGGAATTAAATAAGATGTCTTTATTGACCTTTTAGTTTCACATTACAGCCTGAAATGAGATCATAGGAATGAAAGAAGCTCTGATCAATGCCTCAGTGGAGCACTGAGATTAATAAAAGTCATGGCTGTATTGATAATGCCTTTGGCAGATAAAGGCTGTCTGAGAAAACTGAGAAAATAGCAGCAGATGTAATGCATACAGTCAAGAATTTTTCAATTTTCTGCACAATGCTTCCTATCTGCCCGTGCAACCTGGTAACATTTTTGAAGAGGAATGGGCACCCACTCTGTTTCTGGTATTTTGCTTTTATTCAAATCGTTGACAGGCTGAAAATGCAACAGTGCAAAGGAGATACAGGGGAAATCTTGAAGAGATTACAAGCCAGCAGGAGTGTGCCTCGGAGGTGGGAGTCTTGACCATGCTTTAACACGATTTCTGGCAAATTTAAGGGTACAATAAAGGTATAAAACTGAATTCAGGCACTGCTTAATATCAGAGAGTTAATTCAACTTTGGAAACCACCGTTAGCTATCTCAGCTCGTGAGATAACAGCAAGGAGCTGCTGTGCAAGAGATTTATGAGGCTGTACTCCAAGTTTGAACAATGCCACGGTCCTTGAACATGCCATTGTTTCTCTGAATACTTGAACAAATTCCCCCGCACCCCACATATGTCTTTATTGAGGAAGTCAGAAGCAAAATCACAAGATTGTCTTCCAAGCTTGTGCAGAAAACTACTGCGACAACACAAGGCCATTGTCTGCAGTGTTACACGGTAGAGACAAAAAGTGCTGATAAAATTGTGTGAACTTTCAGTATGGAGCTAGATGTGTCTCAATAGTATTTGTGTGAACAGATCGACAATCCGTGTGGAAATGTGTCATCTGTAAATATAAAGCACCTTCCACAAATACAAAAAAAGATTTGTAAACTCACAAAAATATTTTGCAAACATAAACAACAAACTGAGAGGAATGGCTATTTTCTACCAAATAAAGTGTGATGACTGTAAAAGAGAAGGATTGTACCCAAGGAATTAAAGTTAAATCTTCTGAATGTCATTTAAAACATTATTTTAAATAATAACATTGTTAATGTTACACTCATGAATTGAGACGTTAGACTCAGTGTCATATTTTAGAAAAGATGTTTATTCTGAAAGAATAAATGAAAAATAAAAGGGATGAGTTGGCTGGCCCTCAGTGGCTGTTAAGGACTAATAAAGATAACTGCCAACTGATTATACATATAGAAAATACCAATTATGCTGAAAAGAACAAATGCACTGAATGATTACAATAAATGCAATGGTAAGTAAAAACAAATGACACAAGTAATCTCTTTACAGGTTGGATGGGTATGAATTCTGGTCTATTTACAATGCATGTTAATCATATTTACAATGTATAAACTCTCTTTCCTTCAGCCAGCCCACTACATGAATGTTTACTGTCGCCATGGCAACAGATGCTGGATTAGTTGCTAAAGTTATCTTAGCTTAATCTGCATATTAGCAATGAACAGTATAATTACAATATGACATTTCTAAACAAAAACAACGATCAACACCAACAGCTGTACTATCAAAGACCTTAACCAGGGTGCTGTTCCGACTTGTCATATCTTACAACAGTTAACGTAGCCTAACCTGAACGTTAACCTAACTAAATACAGTGCAGTTCAACTATATTAGTAAGGGTACACTACTAGATGTGAAGTGCTTTGTGATTCTTACCCACTTGAAAGAATAAATGGAAGATATAAAGGACGAGTTGGCTGGCCCCAAGCATCCTCGTGCCTTTCATACTCAAACAGAAATGTAGGCTATACGAAAGTGTTTGTTAGATAATATACATAGAACAATTAAACACACACTAATACTCACTGTGTCACATTAACATAATAAAATAATGAATGCACGTTACTTATCACTGATTTTTTAAAATTTTAAACGGCTCATAGAAAGAACTCTTACTTTGAAATGCGGAAATGACGTCGTCAGAAGGCGATCACATGCTCTCCGAAAATGGCCGAGTGATACAAGTGGATTTTCGTTCGGACTGGCGGAAAGCTTGTCTCAAAACTCAGTGTGTGTAAAAGGCAAATCCACAAACGTAGAACTGAGATCCACAAATGCCTTTTCGATTCACAACTAAAAACTGGATTCACAAATGCCGGTTCAAAGGTTGTAAATGTTAGGAAGATATTTACAAATGCTTTTCATTTATTTGCAAGGAATTTGTGTATTTGTAGATCCGTTTTATATTTGCAAAATATTTTTGTGAGTTTACAAATCTTTTTTTTGTATTTGTGGAAGGTGTTTTATATTTACAGGTTACACATTTCCACATGGATTGTCCATCTGTTCACACAAATACTACTGAGACAATCCTATCTCCATATTTAAGGAACATAAACTTTGCCCATGGAAGGCATTTCTCTCCCCATCTTAAATAGAAGCGGTGCCTTGCTGCAGTCCTTTTCGGCCCAGAGGAAATGTACAGACACTGAACGCAGTCATCAATTCTAATCAACATGCTGCCTCAAGTCCATTGTGCTCACAATTTCATCTCCTTCACTTAGCGTGGCAAATTGGCTTTGAACCCTGAGAGTCAACTGAAGCATTTAATTCTTAATCAGCATTATGAAAGTGGGCGTGGTATTGATTAATGTGCAATTGGTCACGTTAACTAATTTACTATCTTTCATGATATTGTGTTTGATGGGGAAGTGTTTTGTGAATGGACTGCTCAGATTTGCTTTGTTGGGAATCTACCGTAAGCATCACAACAATCTGTGGGCAAATGTTTAACATTGCACACCACGCCTTGTGTGTTCGACCGATGAATAACAAAGAGGGCTCAAGGAATTTTCCGTAAGGAGAGCAAAGAGTACAACACTTTACATATCCACAATCTGTCAGAGAGAAATAAATAAATTATCCCGCAGCCTCTTAAAAAACAAACAGCTGTCAAAAAGTCACTCAGGGGCGCCTCGCGCACACCTCTTTCCCTATGGAAATCAAAACCCAGCAAAGAGGATTCTTTTATTGTTTTCCTTTGTTTTTATCTCTCCGTTCTGTTTTATGTTTCCGTCTAAGAACCAAATCAAGCAAATAACATTCTTGGAGGTGTTTCTGTTTTAATGTGACGTCTGCTGTGCAGTGTCTTACTACACAGTAATAATTCCTTAGCCCTAGGATGTGCCTCTGATCTCCGCTTCGAGAGAGCCAAGGAGACTTACCAGCAATAAAAATGTCATATTATTATCCTGCACCATCTTGCAGGGAATGCAAATAACATGAATTAAGGGAGAGGGAACAGTTATTAGATGAATGAAACAGTCAAACTTAAATGCACAAAAACATTTCCTTTTGTGCCGCTCCTTTCTTTTCCTTTCTTTTCTGAATGGTGAGGCAGTTTGATTTGCCTGTCCCCTGTTTCACATTGTATAAATGTGCTCTAAGTAAATGTCTGTAGCTGGTATTGGATGTCAGAAACAGGAAGAGTTCCTGGCTACTTTTGTTGACACTGTGGATTATGAGCATTTTGCTGATCCAACAATAAGGTATGTCTACTCCTAGTGAATTCTTAACCGGTTTGTTCTAGAAAGTAGAACTAGCATGTTATTGCAAGGCCATAGTTCGCCTGTACTGTACATGAAAAGAGCAATGCAGGGAAGACCCAGGTGGATTCTCATTCCCTGATGACAGACTCCCAGAAAAACAACAGCCAAGGTGAGGCGTTATTAGATTGCTGATCTGATATTTTTGTTGCTATGTCAGTATTTTTGCAATGCCGAGACAAACATGGTACCGCAGTGTCAAAAAATTAGCACAATGTGACAAAATACAGAAAGAAATGATAATTAAACAACTAGCAATGCTGTCAATGTCTAGTCTTTGTTTATTTAAACGAATGAGCAATCAAACATGAATTAATTCATAATATACTGAGAATGTCTGCTTATTTTGACAAGCCGAATTCACAACTCCGAGCACAAATCTGAAATGCAGATTACGTGTTGTGGACAAGAATTACCCCTATGTGAAGATTACATTCCTCCACCACAAACTGGATTATATGACAATATCAAGAATTGGAAGCCATTGTCACTTTGTCATGTGAAAAGGTTAGATAACAGTTAAGTTTAAGCAAGTCAAACAACTTTGTGATAGCTTTTGTTGTGGTAAAAAAAACCTGCTAGTAGTGTTGGAGTTGCCTTTTCCAATCTCCAACGAAACCACCAACGTAACACGAGACACTCTGAACAACCGATTCTGCGTTTTACATAACGTCCGGGTGCTGTTAGTAGACGCTAAAGCTAATACTAACTACCGTGGCCATGTCAACATCATAGCTATGATGTAATATGTGATGATGTAATATATGTTAGCTTTCATGAGTAGTATTCTACAACGGCAGAGCAGGAGAAATTCTGCCAGAAACTTAGAAAAGAGACTTAGATTTGGTTTAGGAAAGGTCTACTTCAGTGCTGTCGCTCTAGAGAAGAACAGATTAAAGGGACAAGCCACCAGTGTGACATTATTTTACAGTGGTTCTCTCACCTTCAAGGTAGCTAGTTAATTAATAGTGACAGAATCCAGATAGCTGCTATTTGCAGCCATTTGGTAACGAGAGTAATGCAGAGGAACGGCACCGGGTGGACTCTGTCTCTATTTTTTTCAGCCACCTATTTCTACCAACAGCCTCACATGAACAGAAATCGGTAAAGAGGCAGATACGTCACCGGGAGCAAGGGGCAAGATGTGACAAAGCCTGAAGGATAACGGCTGAGCTGGGTCTGAGTGAACGGCGGAAGTGATCATAGAGGAGATTAGCTAGAAAGACTTGTGGAGTTTGGATGCAACTCGGGTTAGCTTTGTCATCAGAGAAAGCTATGATTTGCTGCCTTTTAAGCCAGCAGCTGAGATGGGTACTCAGTAACCCCAAAACCTCATCCAGCGGCTGTAGGTGAAGACACACTCGAACCCCCTTTGTTCAGACACAGCAACGCTCAGTCATTTTGTGTCGAGATGTAAAGAGGCGGGTAGGAATCGGCAAATACAAGCAGACAGAAGGAGCCTTGTGCAAAGGAATATGTGTCGGGGGTTTTGTGGCAACATCTGTTTCCAGGTTACTCAGCAAGCAATAGATTTGTTGTCAGGGCTTGAGATCGGAAGAGCGTCGTGTG
>OMOV01095123.1:0-14411 GCA_900312565.1 Beryx splendens
AATACATTTATTAGTGACATACTGAGTTCATCGTAGTTATCATTAATGCAACTTTGGAATCAATAGATATAGACAATGAAAAAGAAAGAGGGAGGGGCTTAAATGAAATCACCAATCAATAGGATACTTAGTCCCAACAATAAAGACAGACAATAGACAATAAAAAACAGCCAATCCATCTGTTGATCCCACAACTTTGGGATCAACAGATATAAACGATTAAACATCTTAGTGTGCTAGAGATATAGATTACCAAAATAAAGACAATCAGGAAAGTGGGAGGGGCTTAAATGGCACCACCTATCGATAGGAAACTCTCTCCCAAGTCTGACAAATCACTCATGTCAGCCAGCACATTTTTTTGGGACTGACAGATCAACCTATACTAGCTGCTGGTTATGGCTAAAAGAATTTAGATATATGTGTGTATACAGTATGTATAGAGTGTTGGACTGCCTACTTCATTTTTAAAAGATGTTTTTTTCACGTCTGTGTCACTCCTCACTAGTCAGTGGACTTCCCCCGGGGGGCAAGCGGTGACAGCGCTGACAGAGAGGCTGTAACTGGCCTTTCTGTCACAGACTGACAGTAACATGTTGGTCCGTCTGTCTCACAGAGTGACACAACGTGCCACTGCCGCCCATTCTCTGTCTGTCTCCAGGTCCAGCTGGTCATGATAATAGGAATATGTTGACAAAGCTCTCTGACTCTTTCAGGGACCGCTGTCAGCTTTTTCTTTCTCTAGAGATCAGGAACTGTTTGAAAGAGTAGCACAAAGTCATCAGTTCAAGTGTTATGGATTTACATGGTCAAACAGACATTGTTCTCCCGACATGTACAAGCTATAATGTGGTTGGCTGATGTGTTGAAGCAATGTACTTAAAGCTCTGTAAAGTCCAAATCCCAATCCATATTTGACAGCTCCCTTCCAGGGCCCGCTCTAATCTACTTGGACAGTCATAAAGTGGTATAATATGAGTGTGGTATAATATTTTATCAAACTACATCGGTTTGATTGCACTGTATGCGTTTGTGTAGGAGCCGGTGAAGCCAGAGGAGGGCCGGGACATGGCAAACCGGATCAGTGCCTTCGGCTACTTGGAGTGCTCCGCCAAGACCAAGGACGGCGTGCGGGAGGTGTTTGAGATGGCCACCAGGGCGGCGCTGCAGGTCCGCAAGCGCAAGAAGAGGAGCGGCTGCCTGCTATTCTGAGCGCCGTGCGCAACCGGGCCAGTGCAGACGCCGCAAAACCAACTGACCAACAGGAGAAAAAAAACAGCAAAAATACACGCAAAGGACTGACCTTTACCAAATGGCATCTTTTGTACTGTATCTCACATTTCACGATAAGAGGCAGGCGGACGAACGAAAAGCAGCGCTGAAACATACGTAAAACAGGAAAAGGACTTTGTCTATATTACAACATTGGTTAGAAATTCATGTTTTAAGCTTGTGTTGATTTGTTTTGTTTCCTTAAATGGCACAATCTGTCTTTACGTATATTTTTTTCCTACTTTCTTGTATTTGTCATTTAAGGAGGCCGTGATAGATGCACATACTTGTATGCAATATTGTTCTCTATAAGCTTGGGCTCCACAAGCAGCATCCCTCCTAGCTTGTACACAGTCTTCTTGAGTAGGGTCTTGTCCAAACTGTCCCATTGATAGCGGTTCTATTTGTCACCGTAGCAGTCATGGTAAGAGGATTAAACTTCCTGGAGATTTGTTTTGGCCATAAGAGCTAGTGCCTTTTTTTTTGTTTGTTTTATCCTGTACACCTTGTACACACACCATCATGTACTTCTCGTGTTTGTCAGATTGCTAACGTTACAGCTGAGGGCCTCTCCATTGTACTGTAGCTCATTTTACACAGTGTTGTCGTTGTGAAAGTTGAGCATAGCCATAACTAAGGCTGTCAGTGCTGTTGACATCTCGTCAGCCCACAACAAACGGTTGCTTGTCTCATTTCGGTCGGTAAGAAACATTGGCATTCCCCTGACAGTCTCAATGTTCAGTCCGCTCACATTAAGGATAAGATCTGTTAGCTAGCTGCTTCTGTAATGTAATATATTTTTAACAAAGGGTTAATCTTCCCATTCTGTATGTGATCTGATTATTGACATACATCCCTCATAACTGTCCCTAATCTGTGCAGTGGACCCGGACGGGGGTATCAGAACTGGCCAGTCGAGACTCAAGCCCATATGGCTGAACTATGCACAATGGCTGTTAGGACCAACAGGGAGATGACACAGCTGAAACAGAAACCACACGAAGGCCAAGGCCTGGTGAAACCTCCCTTGTTTGTTTACTGTGGGTGAGTGAGTTCACTTCATCCTCCGCTAGAGTGAGAATGCCGGCGCGCTCGGCACACCCGCCGTGACCTGTTGGGAGTCGGTGTGTTGGACGGGTTAGTCCAGTCTCAGAAATCTTGTCTTGTTAGAACTGCTGGCTGTGGATTTAGATGTTTCCTGTCAGGCGACATTCTTTGAGGCATGTGTGCGAGGAGCCAAGTTGTTTGCGAGGAGTTTGTTTTCCCCCAGTGCCTTCTCTGTTCTGGCAACCTGTGTGCCTTTGGAGTTCCCTCCCGGAGCAGACAGACCAGCTGCTTTATGCCAACTAGATACTGACGTGATCAAGACTGACCTCTGACATGTTTCACAAAGCTCAACTCTATGTGTTCTTTGAATGCCTGGGAGAAATAGACTTGATAAAGCAAGAGGCGCGGTTTGTTTTCCCAAGTTTCTGTCCTTACTACATACATATTGAAGTTTTACCCAGAAATATAGTCTTGTCTTTAGCATCTTTGCAGTTTGGCTAGGTTATGCCACTGTACATTTTCAGTGAAAAATCATGGGAAAAATGACAAAACTCAAAACATTAAATGCTTTCTTAGCATCAAACATCTGGCTGCAAGCCAAAAAGATCCTCTTTGAAGTTGTAGAGTTTTGTATGGCTGCCAAAACGTCATGGCTGCGCTATAACTGTAAGAGTAAATTTTTCTCATCCATACAGTGGTAAGATGGGGATGAGGCTTCTTATGATATCCAGACATTCCTGTTCGTTATCTTGATCCTTTTCCCTCCTTGGCACAAAACATTTGAGATTGTAGGTCTCATGTCGAAGGGGCTGTAGGTCTTTAAGGCTGATGACTTCTGAACTGAATTGTACCCTAGTCGTTTTTGCAGACACACCGCAGCGTCACTAAAACCTCTCCAGCGGCCCTCGTTTTTTCCCCATGTGTCCTATCAGAATACACCATTGTGAACTTGACCTGAAAATGTAAACGGCTTGAAATATAATGCTTGAAAGGCCCAGCGACTGTCCTCAGGCACAGACTCTTCACAGCATTCCTTTTCTCCGCCTCTGTTGCTCATCTCCCCATGTGTTCCGTGGTTGCATGTGGTCGTCGGTCCAAAGGAGGGTGGATGTTGATGTGTACGTTGAAAACAATATCTTAGGTGTTGCATGCAACCTCCTTGTATTCCATCATGCCAGCAAAGGAATACCGCCTGCCTGCTGGCTAAGTCGGTGTATTGTTTTGGTTCTTCATTCAGTCAGTATATAGTAGTGTCATCTGTAATGCAACTTTATACCCTCTACTGGCCAAGCAGATATGCTTTAACAGAATAATCCAGTGGAGAAGGTAGTATTTAAACACGCAGAGACTTTGTGTAACAAAACCTAGGTGTATTTTCCACAGCTCAGATTAGGTGTTCGTGTGGAACAGGAGATGTTTTTTTGTTTTTTGGGACATAGTTTGCAATCACAGAAACAAGCACCAGATTAATGCTGTTACCTCAAATAATCTTTATAGGGTGGATACTATGTTTTAACTCTGGACTGTGTGGATTAATGTCGACAACAAGCACACTAAAAAGGCAAGAATAAACAAGATTATCCTTATCAATGAAAACATGTGGGCCTTCTGTTACCTGTTACATAGTTGTCATGTGGCATGATGTTCAAGGGTCTCACCAAGCTGAATGCCAGGGACTTCTAGGGAACTAGAGGGCATTTAACCATATGATAGTAACCTTCACAGCTTGTAGCACAGCTTAACAATGAAATCATTCCCTTAGAGCAGCAGAAGGTCTAGTGCTGAACATATCACTAAGAGCATGTATACTGCTGTTGTGTGTATGCAAATAATGTTGCGCTAAATCCAAACTTGTCCTTATGATGTCAATGTATGCATGAGTAAACCATGGGTCTTTACACTACAGCGTGCACACACTAAATACACACGCACTGACACACACATATACACTACTTTGGGAACCGCTTCTGCTCAGTGTTGTGTAACTTTTCTCTCTTTCTCTGGAAGTGTCTGAAATTATAAAGGATCCAGATTTATATAAAAGCTCATTGTAATAATGCTTTGTAAACAGAAAGTGTTGTAGTGAATGTTTGATTTTAAGTGAACATGAACATTGTTAATAAACTATTTTTGAGACAAGACTGACTTGCTTCCTTGGTCAGTTCTTCCAGAAAATTATGCCATTGAATACGCTTTGTAAAGGGGATGATTCATCAAAGAGGACGACTAGTAAAGACAACGTGCAATACAATACGGTTCAAAAATCCAAAAGTGTTTATTTCTTTCTTTCAACAGCTATTTGAAAGGCAAGGCAGTAACTGCGTGAGGAAAAGAGGCTATCCAACTTGTAAAGAGCAAAGAGTAGTAAGACATGTGGTGATAAATTCCTGAGAAATAGATGGGCTACTGTTCATTTCCTTAAACTTTAACATATCTTATCCAATGCTTCATAGGTAAATTGCTGGTTCGCTGTAAGCAGGAGTATTATTTTAAAAGAGACACTGAGGAGACAAAGCTATAAACCCAATAATAGAAGATTCGCCGCTTCCTTTTGTCATTGTCATAAAAAAAAAAGTGCTCTATGCAAATTACTCCTAAAATATATTTTTAAATAACTGATGCCAATGTTGTCTTCCAAGTGCAATGACAGAATAAATGAAATACTGAGGCTTGCTGTTTATCTTTATGGACTTAAATCTAATTACAATCCCTTCAGTTCATAGCTACAAGCAGGTCCTTGTCCAGTGTTAGTTGTCTAAATGAGGCTGACTGTGTGTGTTACAGCTCACTTCTCCACTGGGTGCACACACTGCTGGAGGGCACTCTCCTCTGCCTGAGGACCTGCGACAAATACAGAAAGACAACACACAAGTTTAGTTTCTCACGCACAAGCACTGAATTTCATGAGTACTTTGCGCATGTGATGTGGGCATGAATGAGTGTTTTGTTCAGATGCACACGTCACTATCAGTTTCAGCGATGTCACGGCTACACTTACTTTCAGAATCCACGTCAATCTTCAGGGATACCAATCTTGACACAATATCGTCTTCGCCTTCCGCGTCGGTAAAATCAAACCCAGTGTACCCCTTCTCCTTCACACAGTAGCTGATGAACCTGCAAATAGAAAAGCACTAACTGATCAAATCACAAGTTTCAATACTGGCGATTTCACACAACAGCAGAGTCAGAAATTAACTTGGCCTCTGGGCAAAAATGCCCTTGAAACCGGATAAAATGCCCATGAAATTAAAATGGCAAAAAATGCCTGTGATAATTACTTTTTTGCTTTTCACCTTGTTCACATTTTATTAATTGAATTATCAAATATTCCTGCATGAATGGGAGGGGAGGGTAAGTCTAGGGGAGTGAAGGGGAGTCTATGACCGGGGTTTCTTTCCAGTGTATTCAAGGAAAATGGAGCGGTTTTTGATCAGAAAACAACCGAGCACGCAGCCTAATGCAATAGAGACTATTGGCACCATGCAACCAGCAGCAGAAAAAACATGCTAATCCCACACAAACTAGGTCAACAAAAAAGTCAACAAGAACGAATATCATAAAAATCTCAATTGAGGGGTGGAAGATGGACTGGTTGGGGACAGAGAGAGGGGATAACGGCACCATCTCCTTCTGAAAGGCCCGCTGCCAGTTTCCAGCAGTGGGGAAGAAGTCCAAACAAATCTTAGTCATGCAAAATGAGAGGTAAATTGCCAATATGCAATGCAAATTTCATAGTATAGGGGACAAAAAATGGCATCTGAAACAAAAAAAGCACATTTCTTACTCTGCTCAACAGTGGCCCTGTGTGTATCAGAAAGAATGTGAAAGAACAAATTTGTGGTGTGTATGTACGCCCTGCTGTCTCCTAACACTGCATTTGTTTATACAAAGAACTATACTTTTCTGAAACCTCTCCCCCTGCTGTAGCCTGCTTTCGCTTACTTCTTCCAGGTGGGGTCCTTGTTGAGGATTACAGGGTTTCCCACTACAATCAGCAGGGACTTGGCTCTGGTGATGGCCACGTTGAATCTCTGTAGAGTAGATACACAGGCACAGAAAGGAAAGGGGGGTAAAAAGAAATAAAGTCAACAAGCAGAGTTTAAAGGTAAACATATTAACCTTGGTCCTGGTTTTAATATCCATATATATATAGTATGTCCACAGCACTCACACCTATGAATTCTGATCAGGCAGAGGGAAGGACTGTGACAGACCTTTTCATTTGACAGGAAGCCGATGTTGAAGTCGTGGTCCATCTTGACGTAGCTGGTGCTGCTGCGGACAGTAGAGACCATGATGACCTTCCTCTCTTGTCCCTGAAACTCCTCCACAGAACCCACCTGGCACCGTAAACAGAACATCTTTTAAATAAACTTCAGTTCACTCAGTTCAGGAAGGACGTTTCCTCAACATTTCCAAAAATAGAAAACATCGTCCATAAAAACGTATGATCTAAAGGCATGATCTACAATTAAATACAACGGAATAGGCTATCTCAACCCTCAATGTTTAATGACTCTCTGCAGAAGAGACTTTAAATGAATATCCCTGTGTTTTGTTCAGGGCACCTCACAAGATCAATTGATAAATGAAGTAAAGTAATTACAACAGCATTCTACTGACCTTGAGCTCTTGAATATCAGTCCACCGATTCTGCGCCGAGACCGACTTGAGGGCTTTCTGGATTTTCTCAACCTGTTTGAAAAGTAAGCACGTTAACTAGTGCCTAGTTAAAGCTCACTCTCCTACAAACTTGCTTGTCTCAGAGTATCTAAAACAAACACAATGCACGTCTTGCGAGCTCACTTGTTTCCGATAGGGGGCGATTATGCCGATGTCTTTTGCAGAGAGTTTGGGAAGGCCCTTCTTTCCTTGGGTTTGCCTCAGCTTGGTGAGGTAGTCGATCAGAACCTCAATCTCCGACACATTGAAGAAGGAAGGACTGTTGGCCTCTCTCTCATCCTTCCCCATCACCCCATGGAAGATCAGTGGGAAGCCCTGTAGCAGACCGACAGAGACATTAGTGAGGCGGTTGTTTCGATGTTACTCGGTCTCCATTTAGCAAAAATATGAATAGCCAATTTAAGTGTAACTAATATTAGTAGAGATGAGATGATAGGCTTATCTCACGATACACTTCAATACGCAACATCGGGTTCATGATTCGATACGATGTAATGAATAAAGGTTCAATGACAATAAAGTCTGATTGTGCAAAATTATGTTTATTTCTGAGCCACAAATCTTTCTAGCAATGGCTTTGGCTTACTAGAATGTAAACAATTAAAAAATGTCATTATAAAGTGAAAATAATAATATAATATAGTTTCGATGGAGCTTGTGAAATTGTGATGGGCAAGCCATCTCATTTGTGATTACTACAGCAGAATAAAATGTAGCCAATATCGGAATAAATTCTTCTGCCCCATGATGCGTATTGTCACATTTTTGTATTGTGATATATTGAATTCCAATACATCATCCCATCCCTAAATGTAAGCTATAAAGCCCCATTCACATCTAGAACGATAAATGTAAAAATAACTACAATTATGAAGAGATTCAAATTGTCCTAAGTAAACAGAATGCCTGTGTTCCCACTACAAAGAAAGAAGGGGGCAGAGGATCCAGTAGCTCACTGCAGTGATGCTTCATTTACTGAGGAACTGATCACAGATATCGTTGTAATGTGAATACTTTTAAATTATAGTTTATAGTTATCTTCATAGTTATTGTTCTAGATGTGAAAAGGCCTTTACGCATTTTAACTGGCTAATTACTGACAGCATAAGAAATTCTTTTGGCTGGGGAGAGGCAATCACTGGTGAAAAACAAAAAAAACAAGAGGAGGATGAAAAAATTCCTTGCCATCATACCTTTTTGGGGAGGTGTTCCCAGTTGCAGTAAGCCTCGCGGTCCCACTGGTCCGCAAACACCTGCAGTTCATTCTCATAAAACAGCTCATTGGGGATTTTCAGAATGGTAGGATGGGACCTGAGAGAAGAAGGGCAGGAAGGAGAAAGCTGATGAGCTTTAACCAAAGCAACAGCATGTCAAACAAGCAACTCTGGAGAACACAATGGAAGAGAATACAGAAAGATGCACCTGTAGTTTCGCAGGAGTTTGGTAACAAAGCGGTTGTCAAAATGCCCAGAGTCTGTGTTCTTCTGATACAAAGGGTTCCCTCTCATCAGCCTCTCCAGCAGAGAGAGCCCTGGAGACACAAGTGTCACAAGGTTCCAACAAAATAATTTAATGGTGTAGTTAGGAACAGAATAAAACAGGACAGCAGAAGCAATCGTTGTTGTTTCATCCTACAGGTGGGAAATGCCTTCATCACTGCAACACCACAAGTGATACAAAGCACAACAACAACACGACTCGCATAATGTGGAATGGAAAAAACATTAAGAATAGAATAAAGCAGTCTCCCCGGTCTCACCGAGTCCGTACTGCAGGGAAAGAGGGGATCGAATAATCGGCCCCAGCTGCTGGGGATCTCCTGCCAACACCAACTGACCTTTCTCTGGATGGAGCAGACCTGTGAAAAACAAGCAAACATGTTGTCCCTCATAACTGATGCAGGCCCAGGCACCCCCCTGGGCCAATCACTCCCAAGATGCATTATCTAAGTTTCATAAAAATCGGTCCGGTGGTGTAACAGTTATGGCTTTTCAAAGTTTGAAATTTTGACCTTTAATTATAGCGTCCCCATCAGGTGAATCAGTGCAATTTTTTTTAACAACAAAATGCATCATTCATCCACGTTACGGCCAAACTGGTCCAGACCATATCACATGTGCGTTAAACATTTTGACCTTTAATTAAAGCACTCCAAAAAGGGTATTTTAAGTTAGTTTTGTCAAAATCAGACCAGCGGTGCCTCAGATATCACCTGGGATATATCGAGCTGGGCAGACGGACAGACAGATGGAAGATCCATAACATATAAAAACCAGCAGTGATGTTTATTTTGCCTTTTAATGAACCACTAACCAATGAACCACAAAATATGCATCTCTTTATAGCTTCTCAATCTTACAGAGTCTTCCATCCAAGATTCACCAAAACCACAGACCTGGCATGTTGGATGAATCAAATATTCAACACTCACCTGCAACAGCGATGACACACTCAGGCTCCACTGCCTGGCCGCCCTCGTCCACAAACACATGGGTGAAGTGGCCGGTTGGGATGCCTCCAGACACAAGCCTGAAAACAGAAACAGACAGCAGCAATGCAAATGTGGTATTAAGGGTAATATGCAGCAATAAAGAAAAAAAAAACATGACGCAAAACACTAAAGAAGGATGAATCATGCAGAAATCAAAGACACAACCGTCTTTCACAAGAAGATTTGTATGCAGTAATCAGCCTCACCTGCCAGCCGTGACCATAGTAGTAATTATGACCTTGTATTTCATCAAAATATCCTTCTGAGGAAACACAAAGCTGTCCTGGCTCTCATCCCAGTTACAATGTTTCTGAAATCAGAAACCGATAGTCAAAAGAGAACACAGCGAGTGAGTCTCCTTTAGCTCAGCTTCAAGGTTAGAATAAATTGAACAAACTTGCTAATATCTGATAATAGCATTTGAATTTGAGAAATGTCTTTGTCTCTCTCACTACGTCTCAAACTTTCTTTTATGACGTCCACACATTGTATGCTCTGGGATAGTTGTTTAGGACGGGGTTTTATGACAATGACTACGTTTACATCCACAGAGAATTACGTTCTTTACCCGGTTACTCAAGTAACCCAGTTTTGGGTCACACGACACATGTAAACGTCATAACTCACGTAGAACAACCCAGTGAGCTCATGCTCCGATTATGAGAATCCCAGTAAAGATGCCAGGCTTTACTCGCTTGGGTTACTGTGGCATGCAAACATCTTACCCCTTTCACTTTTGGTTTGCTCCATCTGCGCAAACTCACACAAGGTTATGGGTATATTTTGACATCAACAACAAAATGGTGGCTAGCTGTATGTACTTTTACTATTGAGATCATCATTTCCTTCCCTTATATCAAAAATAAACTAAAATTTCTGTCCAAATAACAAACAAAAAAAGATACATGCTACAGGTGGACAGGAATATTCTGATAACAGGCAACAGGGAGAAACAATTGCACGTTATCAAAGGTCCATACAAACAATTTAACACAAATAAGACCTCAACCGGAGAATGGCCAACAGCCAGGTTACTCCGTGAATGTAAACGTAGCTATCGGTGCTCACCAGTAGGTGCTTGGGAACAGTGTTGGGGTCTCGGCTGCTGGCGTACACACGGTGAAGCTGATGAGGATCCATGTGGACTATCAGTCTCTCACACAGCAGGTCGCATGCGCTGTTTGAGGGGGCACAGGCTAGGATGTAGGCTGACGGCTCTGTCCTGTTGATCTGACAATGCAAGTCAAATTAAATTCATTATCCATACTTACTGACAAATAAAAGGTGTGCTTGACAGTGTTTTTCATTAACAAGGGCATTGTAAAGATGTTTTTCAAGCCATGCTGCTCTTTTCAAAATGACCTCAGTAAGATCCCCTTGCAAATACATAAGCCTCTTGATTCATCCTGATCGGTCCATTTTCCATTCATGCTTCCAAATTTCATTTTAAAAACATACTGGTTGTTATGGACAGCAACTTGTGCTTCTTGATGTGAAGAGGAAGCAGTATTGAAATCATGCAGAATAAAACACATAGGTCCATTATTGAATTTGTTAAGTCCAATTACTGTATGGGCTGAGAGCCTGAATGGCCAGTCATGGTCTGTTTTCAAGCACTGGCCTATGAGCTCATTTTACAGGGTCATTACAGCCCATTTGTTCATTTGCATAGGTCATCTAGTTTTGAAAGAAGGAAAGCCAACAAAATGGAAGCTATTTTATGCAATAATTTTTACTAATGAATACCTAGTCTAGCCTAGTATTTAATATGATTTTTACTGTTTGGCTGCCTTTCCTTTCATCAATGACCAGCTTCCTCTTGCAAACCCCACAAATGAAATGCAAGCGCTTGGGGTTAACATCTACCAATGAAGAAAGTCACAATGCATACTAACCATACTCATACATCTTCTGAGGATTTCTGAGTATATTACGTTTCACAGGGGTCTGAGACAATGTGCAGACTGACTAACAACTCTCTGCTGACCAGAAATGTGTTCACTTTGACCAAGTATGGCCACACACTAAATACCTGATTCATCGCTTCAACCAGAGTAATGGTTTTTCCAGTTCCAGGAGGCCCAAATACAAGATAAGGAGCAGGCTTGGATGATCCAGCTACGATGCGCTGGATAGCACCATGTTGCTCTGGGTTGCTTTCCAGCTGGCGGTTAAACATCCTGTGGTGCAACACGAGAACGGATTTGTCACACCTTTCGCACTGGAGGAAAGACACAAATGAGGTCCTCACACAGCATTACTGCTCCACGACATTACAGATAGGCAAACGACAAACCACCTATTCGGGTGAGGCTAATCAACTGGCAAATGGAGCAAAATATTTAAAATGTTAACATGAAAGCCTTGCATTTTCATCTTCTGTATAAATGGTTGAGTTAAAAATATAGGGAATGGGCAAAGAAACTGTTTATTTTACATTCAAGTCTAAGTAAACAATAGTGAACTTTGCCTGGCATGTGTTGCAAGAACCTAGTATTTGCAAGCAAGGCCATAACCAACATAATCCCTCATATTTTACCATATATATATTATAACTGAGGCAAGCTTATGGCATTCTATCAAAGAACAGTGACACCTTCTGTCTGTACGATATGGTGGACGGGCGCCCAGAGTTGGCTCAGCGAAGGCAGTCAGGTGAAGACTGCTGAGCACAGACACTGACCAACAAGAGTTCATATGCTCATTACAGCAATCATGTTAGATGTTGTAAGTCTGGTAAGCCTTAAGCTGATCAGTACTAATCTTTGGTGGTGTGGTTAGTTTGTGTGTTTGTGTAGAAGATGCTGCATGTTTGTACTGTGCATGTATGTGCAAGTGTGTATCTGTGTGTGCATGAAGGCAAGTGCACATGGAGGCACCAGACCTGAGTTTAGACAGGGAGACGCTGGTTTTCACTGAACCTGAAGGGAACAGTACATCCCCGAGCTCATGTTTCACTGCCAGTTCCAACGCACGATGCTGCATCTTCAAGGGGAAGCGGTTTATGGTGAACTCCACATTAAACTTCATGTTGCTGATAAAAAGCTGCACCAACCTGACAGAGAAATAGGGAGAGGGAGGGAGAGAGAGAGTGAGAGAGACAGATTGGGGTCAAGGCCGTTATCAATCATCTGACATTTATACCAAGTATCGATCATCCTAAGCATGCTCAGTCCATCTCTTACCTCTTTGAGAAGCCCAGCTTCACCCTATCCAGCTCTACTCTGTGAACATAACCTGTGTACACAGTGATCGGCTGGACCTTGTCTTCAGACTTGGACACCTTCAGACAATCTCCTCGAAGTACAGAAGGCCTGTTCTCAGCAACACCAGGAACCTGTTGGACAACATCAACTTCGGTCTACTTTGAGCAGTGTGTTCTTACTCTTATATCACAGATTACTTAGCTTAGATCAGCGACCATTTAGATGACAACTGCAATATGCATAAACAATACAACTTGTTGGTCTTTCCATTTGTCCTTCTTTAAATTATGCTTTATAATCGTAACTTTGTTATTTTATTGCTTTTTTCTTTTTCTTCTTTTAAAGAGAAGCCTAACTTGGGACAGGAGTTGGAAATTGGCAATAGCTGTAATCTCTGTATGCAGAACATGCATCAACTTGTTTGTAACCAGTTGAAGCAGCACAATGCTAATTTGCATTGTCCCCATCAAATAAAGAAAACTTCATAGTCAAATGAAAGAGACGTGGATCACCCATCATGGACTGACAAGTCACCAGGTTTTGGTTGCTGTTAGTCACACACAGTGGGTCAGTAGGTGGGGTAATGTATTCTAATGGGGATTTCCTCACTCTAAGAATGAGTAGCTTTCTGTTGCCTTGGTCTTGGGTCATGGTTTGGTCGTGGAGGTCATACTTCCTGATGTCCACCTCCATCTGTATCTCTTCCAGGTGCAGCAGGAGGTGAAATTGGTGAGCGTAGTTCTTCATTTTCAGGGGACAGTTGAGGAGGCTCCTGGAAGGGCAGAACATTATAATTTTCGGAGGGATTAAGCAAAGAAAATACTTAATCATCATACTGTGGTTTCGTCTCTGACTAGCTTATTATGGCTGATAGAGAAGAGAAGCCGAGAAGTCATACTGTTTTCCTTACAGATCTGTCCATGTTACTGAGAACACTGTACATAAAAATGATTTTTTTAGAACAACATTTGTAATTAATTAGGTCATTCTCTCACTTCACTGATGCAAGTTTCTGTCTGGCGACTGGAGAGAGGTACTCCGAGTCCTCTAGACTTCGTTTAGCCAGTTCCTTTAGGTAATCAGGGTATTTGTAGTCTCCTAATTTCACAGTCAACTTGAGATGATGGACAACAGAACTGCAGGGAGGAACAAAGAAAAAAAAACATTTAATGATTGTAATCAGAACGATTGAAACACAATTTCAGTAACATTTCTGCTCCAAATAAAATACTGTACTGCATTCTGTTTCTAGACAGTAAACACGAATTATGTTGCCATCCTGAAATCAGACTTAGTGACCGGTGCAGGGCTCTAGAGTGCGACCAATTTGGTCGCACATGCGACCAAAATTTTTGAGGGTGCGACTAACTTTTTCCCTAGGTCGCACCGGTGCACCTAACGTTTTGAGAGGAGCGTCCCTCTCTTTCATCGCATTTGCTGTATCTCCGTGAACGAGCCGTTGTTTTCTCAATCGCTCTGGTTCTCATTTGACCAAACTTACACTCATGGTGGGATCATATCGTGGTCTAAACCAATCAGAGACAGAGATGGGCCGGGTCTTTGCCTCTGATTGGCTGTAGTCCAGATGGCTGTACACTGCTCTGGGCTGTGTGTTTGAAATTGCGACCTGCGCTGTGCGCATCTGAGAAGAAGCAACGTTTGAAGGAAACACACATGGCAAAACAACGAAAAATGAGGAGAAATAAATA
>OMOV01095125.1:0-10999 GCA_900312565.1 Beryx splendens
TCTAAACATGGTGAAAGCATCAAAACGCACGGTTGCCAACTAAATCCACACAATCCGTATTACAACAGCGAGCCTCTAAACGAGCCGTTTGGACTTCCCTAACTTTGTGACGTCACAAAGGTTCGCTCATTATCATTTCTGTAAGAAATAACAGACTAGCAAAGTGTTTTTTTCAAAGCGGTTGAGCGGTTGTCATTGTTTATTACCGGAGAGTTTTCCCTACCTGTAGCTGCCGGGCCGCCGCGTCTCACGTTTCACTCTTGAAACGGTTAGCCAATCAGAACAGAGGGGTCGTTAATATTAATGAGCCTTAAAGACACAGCGACAGAAAAAGCCTGTTCTTGGGAAGGCTCAGAGAGACGCTGGAGAATGAAGGTGCAAAAATGGATTGAGAGTGTTTTTGGTACATGACACCACACACAGCTTTGAATGGACCTCAAGACATAAAAGAAGAATATGGGACCTTTAAATATAAAGCTGCACTAGGCAGGATTTTTATGTATAAATCCAGCCATCTTATCAGTCTAAATCACAAAATGGGGCTGCAACAGAGAAGAGCGATCCACCCTATTTGTCTGGAGTTCAGTATGGACATTAAAACTTCCAATCCAACAGTGTCTCCTAAGCGGCAGCGAGCGAGCGCCCCGTCCAGAGAAAGCTGGAATCAACCAGCCAACGATGGCAGAACCTCTTCACCTCCTCCACCTCCACCACACACTGAGAAGACGTCATGTAGTTTACTGACGTCACCTTAAGGCTTTCTGGGTAATGAAGTCCTCCAAATTCAAATCGGAACACGTTTGTATGTTGAGTGCCACTTTGCTCTGCTGCTTTTATGTTGAGCAAGTGATAAGTTTCTACAGATGGGAAGGGTTATGTAAAATGCAACTACTCATGTAGATAGTAGTTCTGTGCTGCACTCAGGTCATGGTAGGTTAGGTAATACAAATAGGCAGCTGTGTCGTTAATGTGTTTTTACTGTGCAATACGCCAGTGCCTGTAGAAAGTATTCACCCCCTTGAAGTTTGGTACATTTTCTTATGCTACAAAAGTTTTATTTTTTTTCACAGAGACAATATAGCCCAAGTAAGTAGTTTTCCTCCTCTCAGAATTGAATACTTTCTTTCCCATCAGTTTCTTGAAGTATTTTGTGTAGGTTTGACTCCAGAATTGTCAAATTAATCTCTTTTGAACTCATTTGGTAGCACAATACGTGCGTGCGTATAGTGAAACCAGCCCAGCCGTAGACCATAGCGTTTATTAATATGCTTGTCATGCGTTGTATTTGCCTCACAGCCAGGACATCATTCCATCCTCCCTCTTTATCTTTATCCTATATCTTCACCAATGAGGCGGTACCACATTAAATTCCAGGCGTGAACAGAGACACGCATTAAGATAAAGATGTCGGCGTAAAACCTGGATACGGTCTTTTAAACCTGATAATAGACTACATCACATGGACATCGCTGTTGCAACTCTTTCCCTTTTATTTATTTATTTATTCATTTTATTGTACCGATAGGTGACATGATGACAAAAAGAGGAAAAGATTAATGGGTGTCAATGGGGAAAAACGGACAGTTTCAAGCTCTATCAGTGACATGAGATCTTCAGCCCGGATAATGAGAGTGGTAAAGATTCATTTGTCGTCTACAGCTGGTTAATGAGAGAGAGAGCGCGCTATGGTTATTTCCTCAAGTGTTAATGGATCTCTCTCCATGGGTGGATGCCCTCCAACCATATACTGTCATTCAGTGTCTGCTAACTCGCAGTGTGGTGGGCTGTAATCACAAAAATGACCAAGGTCATGAGACTCAATTGTGTGTTTTCTTGTCCTCTGAGGTGCAAGTGCTGGCTTTGGATTAGGATGCGTACATAGATGAGGGAAAGCACACACTCAACAATCAGTCTTTCCTGAATTAGACTTTTATTGTCTCTTCAGAGCTAACGCTGGGGAAAAAAAAGCTCCAATTAAAAAAAAAAGTTATATTTTTGAGCATGTGCTCTGCCCTACCTGCACATATTCCTTGCTCAATTTTGGGATTTATATATATATTTTAGCACCGTGGAAAATAACCTTTTTTCCTTGGCTGTGAGGACTCGATTCATTGACTTTGGATTAGGTTCTGATTTGAGAAAATGTCAGACAAACATCATTCATCCCCCGCCTAAATGAACTGCAAATGAGTTGTAACACTAAAGATTGAAATTCATCAAATGTAAGCCGAGGCTAGATAACACATTTAAGGAAAAAGTAACACCACTGCACTTGGGTAAAGCTCCACTACCAGACATAATCCATTCTGAGGACTTCAGGTAGTAGTGAGTAAAAAAAATTCTCTCCTGGCCAGAACTCTCATTCCCAACCACGTCGAACAGCCCCATCTCTCTTCAGCTTCAGCTCTCTGTAGCTACATTAGTAGCAGTATAGAGGCTACAGTCACATATTGTTGAATTGAATAAGTCACTATCACAAACTGAGGCACAATTCTCTGTTGTACTTCCTGAAAAAAACAATAGAAAAACATCAGAAATGACGGCGGCCACCACCTCGGTGTCCTCAGCGGTGGTTACAGCCTTGTAAGTCTGATCGTTTCAGGTTCATAGACTTCCAGCAGATTGTAAAGATGATGATAACTCCCCCCCCCCCCCGACGCTGATCTAACCTCAGATGCAGTTTGTTTTGTTTTCATCCACTCAAATTTAAGGATTTACACAGTGGCCTGTCCATGAACATAAATAAGCTCAAGATCTACAGCTCCATTCACATTGAGTTGGTATGCAGAATGTGGGTTTCAGAAAAGGTTTTCTCCATTATTTTTAACATCTCGTCACGTCTTACCACGGCACAAAATGATCAAGAGGCAAATTGAGGTCAGTTAGTCAGGGATCATTTTGTCAAGGTTTGCGACACTTGAGGAAAATCATTTTCTACAAATTGTGTCTGTTCTTTATCGGGCAGTAGAACTAATTAAATTAAGTAAATTGTCTTATTGACTATGAATCTCACACCTTAGCTGTGAATGTTCAGCTCCTGCTTTTTTTTAAATTCACTGTTGCATAGAAACTGAGTGGAGTTCCAACCTGGAAGCAGGGTGAAGGGAAGGAGCGATGTAATGGTTTAAGACGAGTGGATTTTAACGCTAGAAAAGCCATGGGCTGTCACCATTGCTTGTTGAGATTTTAAATTGAAATGGTCTCATCCCTTCCATGACTTTTCCTAAATCAAAATATTGGGCTTTAAACGCCATTTGTGGCCATTGTAATTAGAGGAAGCACATACCTTTAGAGCCGTAGTGACAGTGAAAAGGTTTTGGGATCTTCTTATTAATCAGAGTATGAACAGACACCTGAGACAGAACAGCAAAAATAATTTCCAATGTGCGCTTGCACACCTATACTTTCTGCACTCACAGTGGAACCGGAGACAGCATGGGGTGGCATGGTTTGGAGCAGATAGCCAATGCAGAACCCAGTAGACTGCCTTTGCTTAAGGCTCTAACGGAGACAGCAGGTCCAACTCATCATGCAAAACCAAAATCGGCAAATATTTTACACTTCTCTTGGTCTGTGGACATGCTGATATAAAACTGCCAGAAATAAGAGGAACCGAGAGACGAGTACATGCATGAAAGCGCATCCTAAGACTTGAATTCAGTAAATTCACTATGAATGCTGACACTGATTTGGTTTTGAGATAAAGTTTTACAGCATGAGGTTTTATTGCCTTTGTACTATAGGTTAGTAGACTGTTGTGGCTGCAGACATCAGCTGTAACACCGTGCGGTCTTCTGGCATCTATGTTAGAGTAGTCAGGCCCTACTAGCATTAATGGTCATGCAGTTATTTCTCGAAAACCATAATATATGTGGCAGTAGACAAGACAGATATGTAATTTTTACTGTCAGAACAGGAAAATGTATGACAGCCACAGAAGCGTGGGACTGCACTTGTTTGATTTGGTATTGTATTTTTTACTAAAGTTTAGGTAGCTGTATCCATATCAGTTGACAAAGTTGGACAGATCAAGCATGCTAATCACACCTTTGGGAAATTCAAACCGTGTATGATTGGCTATAAGATTGACCAATTGCCAAACTAGAGAGCTCCCATAGGCACGTCCCTCTAGCAGGCTTTTTGTTTGTACAGTTCATCAGATCTTGCTCAGCTCCGACTTGGAAATATGTTCACACCAAAAACATTCACTGAACTAGTGCTGCAACTATTGCTTTGTTTGAGCTGAGCAACTTACTTAGGGAAAAGTTGGAAGCGGCTCAACATTTGGGCAGCGTTGCTCCAACTTCTTCAGCCAAACGCAGATGAAAAACTTGATTTATTTAGTGCTACTCTCATGCAGTCTGGACAAAATAATCACGGAATGTGTTCTTTACTCTTCAACATAAGCGGTGGTTGATTTATCTTGGTATTGATTTGTCTTACCATGCCCATGATATAACTTCTTTGGCTTGAGTGACCGACGAGATAAATCAAGCCCGCTTCAAGCAGTATTTTAAGTACTTGATGTGTGGGGGGGGATTATATCACAAAGCAGATGTGTTCAAATATAGTGTGCCCAGGTGAAGCTCCAGAAGCAGGCCTGTGCCTCCCAACCAGGGACCAATGAGCGTTGACACTGAAGGGTGGCGAGCTGATGTAAAATGACATAAGGCTATTTCCAGACGCGCTGATAATAAGGACATGCACTTTGCTCATATCGTTCTGGACGCGGCCTGTTTAAGACCGTTGGGCTTATAGCCTTTCAACACTAATCATATAATAACCCTATCTCAGTTTAATGAGCCCTCTGTCTTTAGCTTTCTTTTTTCCTCTCATAGCTCTCGCTCTCTGTCTAGCTCTCCGTTAAGGCAGCGGTATACTTACAATGAAGCCGAACTTGTTGCATACAAATGTGTGTGTGTACTTGATATTACATATTATACTTCTTGTTGCTTTACTGACACTCGAGTTAGTACGGCGATGTAAACACAGGCAATCTCCACCTACGTCTCTCGCCCTCTACTGCTCCAGCGTCTCTCTCCCCGCTCCTCGCTCAGTGCTCAGTGCTCAGTCCTCGGTGAAGTCTCACTTGCACCTGAGCCTCGTCTGCGCTAATGACCGTCTGGGAAACCACAGCCATAATGCCCGCTAATTGGCAGGCAAAATGCCCGTGCCAGCACAAAGGAACGGCAATTACACAGGCTTAGCCAGTCATTATGACAATGGACCCGCCAATTGACTGTCTGCTTCACTTTTGTGCCATCTTTGTCGGGTATTGACTGTACACAGTGAATGTATCCCAAACACAAGTGGGAGAGAGAGTGTGTGTGCGTGTGTGTTTTCTTGTACATCTATCCTTGTGAGAACCAGTGTGAGTGAGGAGATTTTTGTTCAGTGTGGTCATTTTGTCTGGTCCACACTCCTTCAAGGGGCGAGGTTTGGTTTTAGGGTTAAGATTGGAATTATGATGAGGTAGATTATGTAGTCAACAGGTCCTCATAAGGATAGAAGTACAAGTGTGTGTGTGAGTATGTTTGTATGATGTACCCTCGCTTTGTGTGTGGCCTGGAAAGCGGGCTAATGGTTCAGAAGAGTCACTGAGGCATCATGAGTTTGTTACACCCCACTTATTTCACACACAACCCATGCATCGATTAGTACTTGTTTTGTTCTGATAAAATCTGCCTCAGTACACTCACATGCTTGTACTCCGTCCAATTGTTGTTCCTCCCTGCAGTCCCCATTCATTTCCTTCAATCCAAGTATTTGATGAGCATCAGGGCCGGCGGTGGCCTAACGATTGGAGCGGTTAGCTGGTGATCAGGAAGTCGCTGGTACAGGTCCCCGAATGGAAATTCACAATTGTCTAACTTTCATCCGGGTCGGACGCCACACCTGCTGAAATAACAGTTAATGAAAGGGAGCAGGATAAATATGAGGTAGTGTTTGTTGTAATCTCTCTTCTACACTACAAACACCCTGTGTACGCCGCGTAATGGATGTGGAAGGTGCGGAGGGATGGAGCGAACGTGTAAACACGGGGGAGAAGAGAGAGAGGAATGAAAGAGCTTGTAAACACAGGAGAGAGTAGGGGGGAAGGCTTTAATCAGAACTAAACTCCCCTACTGTCCTCCCCTTCTTGTTTATCCCCGCTTTTTTATTTCCTAGATTGCATTATATTCCCCATTGTCCCTCCTCTTTGCCGGCGCCAGGCTTTCGCTTCTGAGAGGACGCCGAAAGCGCCGGCGAAGCCTCCGTGGGTAATCGGGTATAAATAATGTGTGGAGAGCTTCTGATTAGGCTTTATCGTATAGCTGCTGAGAGGGAATGCCCTGCCCTGTTGCAGGCATCCAGCTTACTGGCAGCTTGAAATACAGAGAAGAGAGAGAGAGGCGGTACATTTATTCAGTTGAATTGACTTAGCGGAAGAGTGATGGGGAGAAAGGGAAAGAATCCGAGAGCTAGACAGAGATGGTGAGAGATGTCCAACTTGAGAACTATTTTACATTATTATTATATATATAGAGGCTGTGCAGATGTGTCACAAAAAAACGCTGCTGGCTCCATCATGGCGGTCCACTGGAGAATTGGCCGTGCGCAAGTAATGTCTAAATATATAACAATTAGATTAGAAAGAGAGAAATCCTGAAGATTGGTGTGGTGTGGCTGTAGATCCATTCAGTAGGGATGGATGATTCCACATCTTTTGGAGTTGATTCCGACTCCTTGTAATGGAATTGATGGAATCCAATTCGAAATGAAAATCAACGCAAAAATGTAAGTTTTACGCCCATTGGCATTCAACCAATGAGCCTGGACTTTCTCCCTCCACCCTCCCCACTTGTTATGAAATGGATCAGACTATCAAGCAGGGCAATCACACACAGATTAGTACAGAAAAGACTAAATCAAAATGACTTAATTACAAATTTGTTTAAATGAAACATTTTCCTCGATTCCAGAGTTTGGAGTCAAGATTGCAACAGAAGTCGACTCCAATTCCGTTTATTAGTAGAATTGATTCTCAGAATCGACATAATGGAATCGAGAATCGACTCTTTTGGAGTCGACTCTCCATACCATTCAGTAAGGTATAAGTAAAAGGGAATAGTCTAATACGGTAGATTTATTTCCAAATGTAGGTGTCTGTTACAAGAAAGTCATGTCTTTAGCCCGGGACCCTCTGGTCTTAGTCTCTACTCACTGAGTTGTACTTTGAGAAGAGTCAGCTCAGTCAAACTGAACAAACAGCTGGATGTTAGCTAGCTAACTAGCCAGTGGGCTAATTTACCACAGCATGGACTGCTATCGACTACTAACACTATCTTCTGTTAGACACGTTAACTAGCGCACAAATCAGATATGCTAACTAGCTGGCTTCATCACACCATTGAGCAGATGTGTCAGTGGCAATGACAGTGGCAGTGGGTGTGTTACATCACCTGAAAGCCCTCTCTTGGTGATTACTCTTGTACAGTACATGTATTCAAACCAAATAATAGTCTCAATATGATTTGAACGTATCCACTGCTGAGGTTGTTGAAAATTGACATTTTGTATAGGCTTTCTGATCAAGACTCACACCAATAAAGAGATTTAACTGAATTGAGACAGAGCCGGATACACACACAGGGGAGGGAGAGCAAGAGAGAGAAACCGCACAGCAGTGTTTTGAGTGTGTTTTTTCTAATGAGTCGGCGTATGAGTCAGGGGAGCCCGGAGTGTCGGCGTTTTCACTATATAGAGTAACCCCGGCTTCTGCTCTCCTCCGCTCTATAGCTGCTTCTGGAAAGCAGACTCACGGGAAAACACACACGTGTTTTCCGCCAGACAGAAGACTGAACAGAGGGGTCCACGGAGAGGAGGAGGGCGAAGATAATAGAGAGATGGAGGAGGCGTCGAAGGAGAGAGAGAGCGGGATGATGATGGGGTAAAACTGAAGAGAGGGTCTGGAGAGGAAGTGAGGGAGGAAAAGACAAGAGAAAGAGATGGGTAGTGCAGAAAACAGGGGCTGGTACAAACACCTAGACATATACAGGCATACATTTACATTCTTACATATGTGCGTTGCAAAAAAAATCTCCCATCTTCACATTTAATCTGGAGTCAGTGGTCAGACTGCCTCAGAAAATACATCTATAGATATCTGCATACTGTAGTTTCTGTATGTTTTATATTGATATTGTTAGTTTGTTGTCCTCTAACATTTTGTCTGTCTGTTAAAGCCTGTTTTGATGTTTCTTTTAACAGCAGCCGCACTAAGTCGAAGACCAATTTCCCCTCGAGGGACAATACAGTGTATCTCCTCTTATCTTGATGGTAGTGGAGCGATCTGCCTTATCGACCTTGTTTCAAGGTATTGACGCTTGTTTCTAGAAAATTAGAAAAGGGCGAAATGGCAGTGAGGCAGAGAAATCTGTAAAGAGCAGTCAAGGAAGAGAGAGAGAGAGAGGAGGTGAAAGAGAGAAAGGGCATCAACAGACAAACAGACACAGCCGGAGACCTTTGACCAAATCAGGCTACTCTCTGATATGGAATTTCACATTTGGCTTCTCAAATATATTTCATGTCACTAAAAGACCAGAACCCACCTCAAAGATTGTGTTTTCCTCAGTGAGTACTAACTCAGTCAGGATTCAGTTAGCTAGCTGCTGTTAGCTGCTGTAAGCTGTTCGTTAGCTACCAACTAGCTAGCTAGCTGCTTTTCTTTGAATTCCCACGCTACTGCAACACTGGACCAAAACACACACGACACGGAGGTTGGTTACTTGCTGCTTTATTTTCTTCCCTTGCCTCGTGCTCGACTGTCTCGGGCATTGCCGGTCTCTGGTCAGATCCAAGTCGCCTCTGCTCTTGAAAATCAGTTTTGACAGCCAAATTGTGGCTATAATCAGCCTAAAAGCTGTACACTGTGTCCTCCTTAGCCTAAGTGAGTCCAAATTTGAAAATAAGAAATAAATATAGAGATTTGAAGTATCTGAAATGTTTTAGGAAGCCACATCTAAAATATATATACAGTATAATCAGTGGAGCATTCAGGACTAATGTCCTCTAAGCTGATAATTTAGCACATTGACCAAATAATAATATCTTGTCAGTCATTTGTCGTAGATGCTCTTTGTCCCCAGAAATTGAATGGACATAGGTGGGTTTGGAAGTTTTCTAAAGTTTCTAAAGTGAAACTTAAGAGATGACCACATGATGTCAACACCTCTGTGAGCTGACCAAACACAGCAAAGAGGATTTGGGGTTCCATGCTGCGCAGGCAGCTCACAGGTTAGTGTAAGAGCAACATCCAATTGTTCTTGTGGGTAGTTGCTGTTATTCTGATCATGAAGAGTCAGCATGGAGCACACTGGCTGTTGTTTCAGAGCTGGACCTTAAGACTGTTTACTGCCTAGTCACTGTGGAAAAATCATCAGCACAAAATGCAGTTGAGGCAGCATTTCTGTTTAGTAAAAATAAAAAAATGTGATAGGGTGAAGACTCCTTGAGTCTGCGGTCAAACCTCCATAAAGTATGGGAAGTGCAAGAGAGTGTGTAGGGAGTTTTCTCAGCCCAAAGCCCAAAAGCTTTCTGGACTGAGGCCAAGGCTTATAGCACTCTGGGATCTGGAGCCCAGTAGCACCTCAGGCCTTCCCAAACCCAGGCTCATTTTTTTAGTATGACACCCAAATGAATAAAGTGTATTACTGTCCTGATACTTGACCCGAGGCCAGATAACATTCTGGCACTGGTCTGGACTGAGCTTCAGTTGCGTGCCATGTCTCAGGCAAGTCTTGATACTGTTCCGGAGTTGGGGTCCGGGGCAAAAAAGAGTCATCTGCTGTTCTCGTGTTTTGGCCGTGCTTTAATAATGTTCTGCAGCTGTCTTGCTCATTCAACCAAGATGAATAGTGTCTGGAGGTTAGGCTTCAGTGCCCTGAAATGAAATCTTTGCTGCCTCTCCTCTTCCCTACCTTTCTGTGACAAACTGGACACGAGAGAGCTGATAGCGGACCGAAGTCACCCCCGTTGTTTTCACCTGACCTGCCGTTTCAGGGCAGTGCAGACGGCGAGAGAGGGGAGAGATAAGCAGACGCACATGCTGCAAACCCAGCTCTACTCAACTGAAGCAAACATAGAATTCTCTGAAACTGTCATACATATAAATGTCATTTTTGCTACCGTCTCATCGCCAAAATCCGGGAAGTGATGCGTTTTACATTTCTGGTTTGTTTGGAATAAATAGAAGAAGAACTGAGTAGTTGGCATGAGCAGTGATAGCGACCATGGCTGAACAGACAAAGACAAGAGCGCCCCCTACAGAAACTCAAACAAAATCCAAGGAAAAAGACGTCACAGTCCTGGACACACTGTTTGATGGACAGTTGATCTCTGGGAAGTGCAGTGCAGTATCCCAAGGATTACCAGTCTTAACTCTTTCTTTCTTCTCCCCCCTCTCCCACAGAGCCAGGCCATGCGTATCGTGCGGACGGTTGGCCAGGCGTTCGAGGTTTGCCATAAACTCAGTCTGCAGCACACGCAGCAGAACGCAGACGGACAGGAGGACTGCCACAGCGAAAAAAACGACTCCTCCATCACAGGTACACACACACACCGACAGACACATGCACCTCTTTGCCTTCAGCCGTTCTTTACTGCATGTAAAAGTTAATTACTCTTCCTCTGCCCCGAAGAGGAATTGCTGGAAACTTCACTTTTCGGTCATCAGCAGATGTAGTGACGGATGCTCGCCGCTTGTTCAGCTCTATATTACAACATGGCAGAAACAGTAGGCTGCAGTAGTGGAAGAACCACAGGAGGCTAGATGAATGCTAGATGTGGGACTTCTGCCACGGTCCTACTCTTCAAAAGAATTTGCCATTTTGTCTTTTTTCCAGCAAATCAATTTGTCTAGTTGGGAACAGCACATATTGCATTACTTCAAAGTGCGGCGTTTGTTGATGAATGGGGGGGGGGGGGGGGGTGTCCTCACTGCCATTCTGACCTTTATTTG
>OMOV01095126.1:7699-19041 GCA_900312565.1 Beryx splendens
TGGGGACGGGGAAGGGGCGGGTGGCAAAGCGGGAAAGAGTCTTGTGGGGGTGGGGGGGGAGTGGGGGGGGGGTGCAGACCAAAAGCCCATGACTGTCAGTGGTACAGGGGTTAACAATCTTCTGTGTATAGGCCTGATTAGATGTCATGTATACACATTTCCATTGCCCCTGGACAAGGTGAAAGTCATACAGCGTGACCTCTACTGTTGCAGATTCAAACACACCCGCGGTGACGAAGGCGAACACACAGTGGAGAAGTGGGTTCAGAGGAGGTTAGTCTACTACTGCGGTTACAGTCACAATTTCCTCAAACGCCCTGGGCAGAATTTAACAGTAACATCAGGTTGTTTAACTGTGAAAGAGTTACAAGTTTAGGGATTGCAATTTCACAGGAACACAGCGTGAGCGATTAGTACCAACGCCACAATTGCCCCAGGAGGTACATATTTTTTCGGCGATACCCAAATATAACAAAAACATGAACGCAACATGGAAAGTTTTGGTCCGATGTTTCATGAGTTATTAACTCCTCTTAATTCGTCATGAAAATCTTATTCATCTCAAATAAGGAGGCAACTTTGTTTACATCCCTGACGGTGTGCATTTCTCCTTTGCCCAGAATTTCTCTCAAAGGACTTCCTTATATGAACTGTAACCAAGTAAAATGTTGAATGATGCATTTATATTTTTTGTTCAGTGAATTTTAAAAGTAGTAAATACTGAAACAGAACTGCTCAACGTAAGTACGCTCACCTCGTCTGTGTTGTACATGCCCATTCCACAGCCGCCAGCGGGGAAATCATAGACCTCCCATTCCTTGCCCGCACTACCGTCAGCAGGGGAGAAGATGATCTTGAATTTGCCCGGCTGGTCCACAACAAAGTCTGTGGCTCTGTACTGTAGAGGAGAAACCGTGGAGAGAATTTGGAATTTTGTTATTGTAAACCAAACTGAATCGCAATTGCTGGAAACCTGCAGCGTTTAGACGGGACTGACCTGATCGCCAAAGGCGTGTCTGCCGATGGTGATGGGCTGCGTCCAACCTGGTACAAGCCTGGGAATGTTCTTGCAGATGATTGGCTCGCGGAAGACTGTGCCGCCCAGGATGTTCCTGATGGTTCCGTTGGGGCTCTTCCACATCTTCTTCAGGCTAAACTCTAGAAAATTAAAAAAAATAATGCAGAAACATGATGATGGCACCGACCCCAAACTACACCTTTCTTTTATATTTCTTCTTTAAAACACTTCTATAGCCTTGCTTTCCCTAACTTGTTCCAAGAGAATGAGTGCAGGAAATATCTGGCCTTGTATATTTGAAGCAGTAGTGATTTTCACTGTTATGCTGTTTTGTGTTTATCTGTATTTTCTATCAACGTAATTGATTTTAGTTTGCTAAATCAATTTTGTTTTCTTATTTTCCTTCTTTTATTTTGAATCACAATCGTCTACCACAGAACAATCTTCATGTATACTAAAATCATTTCAGCGGGGCAAAGACCACAAGTCCAAACTGCTCTCAATAGGGCTTTAGAGAAATAAAGAAATAAAGAAAGCATTACAAAAAGGAAACTAGGCCATCAGAGACTTGTTAAAGACCTTCAACTCTGGCTTCGTCGGGTGTGATGGTGGCACACTTAACAGCCACGCTGTACTTCTGAGTAGCCAGGGCGGAGTCGATGGTGACCTGGTCATTAGTCTGGTCACGGTACGGCAGACCCAGGTCGTAATACTTCAGCTCAACATCGACGTTGGACAGGATGAGCTAAAAGGGGGCAAAATGCAGAGAGAGACGGGAATCAGAAGCCACGCTTTACTCCAGCAGCGGCATTACACTGTTGTCCTCTGAGGAAGGCGATGTTTAGCCTGGTTTCCCGAGAGACCAAATCAACTAACCCAACCTTGGACACAGTGTGTTCCAACATTGCCAACAACAGAGATTAAACTCATAATCTCATCTTGTTTATGAGAATTTGTTGAATAGGTTTATTGTGCATTTCATTTTATCATTATTCTTGTTTTGTTTTTATGGTTTTTTTTTGTTTTTACATAGTCAAAATAAAAATTATCTATCTATCTATCTATCGATCTAAACTGAAGTCGTAACCCTAAAAAGGACACAGGGATGAAAGTAGGTATGTGTCATGAGTATGAAAAATAAATAATAGTAGCATCTCAAACAGCCTTATTAAACCTGTATGAAGAAATAATAGTTACAGTTCGAAATATTTGCTCAGTTATGTGATTTATGTATTGCATGTTCACATTTTTCCCATAATTCAACAGCAAAACCCTTCGCCAAATGTCAGAAAACAGGGAGGGATGTTGATCCGTGATTCTCCACGTTTTCTTCCTGAGCCAACGCACCATCTGCTCCCTCCAGAGGCAATCAGCCAGTGACTGAATGAAACCTCACAAAAACCCCTCCCCCACATCATACATACATAATCTCCCTGCCGTCCTCCGCACACCCGCCCCGCTCTCTATCCACGTGTCAGTCAGCAATATAAAAATAGACCCGTCAGACCGTGTGGGCATGTCCTCCTCTAAGGCAGACAGGCACACACCAGTGTTTTTGTGTTCACCCCCTCCTTTTTTTGGGATGCCACTTCAGCACCTTCTCTTTGATGAACTCCCAGATGATCCTGGTCATCTCGTCCCCGTCCATCTCCACCACTGGCTGGGCCACTTTGATGCGTTTGTCGGCATCTGTTGGAATCACACACGCAGAGGAGATCATGTAAAAACCCGGCTTTCATTCACAACCCGACCCTTAAAACGAACGTTAAAAAAACCCTGCCCTGCCGCCTGGACCCAATGGCACTTTCTTTTAGGGTCACAGACTGCTGAGCAACCAACATCATGATCATAGGCTACTGCATTCATTGACTCTTTTTGTGGTTAACTTCAGAAGACAAGCACCCTTAAGTGTTTTCTCTATATGGACGTCTCATTTGATGGATGGTCTCGCTGTGCCTAAACAAGAACTTCCTCCATATTCGGTTCATCACCCAATTATATCATCACAACCACGTTTTACCCGGACATTCCACTCTTAACTCGCATTTGGCCCATCTGCATAAACAAAACCAATTCAAGGCCTATGGATGCACTATTACTAAACAGATGATTTGAAGGGTTTCATTCCAAAAAACTACGCTGTATATCAGTTATGGAAAAACCTTGGCTACCTAAAACTAAACTTTTTCTCAAAACATTGGATTATTCTGTCCTCAAAAACATAGCCACTTTCTAAGCGACTGTCCTCAAATGCCTCGTGACTATAATAAAAACTCATAGGGTGCTTTATTTCCACGCCAGCACGGAGAGTCTCTTTTGACTGATTTACTTTCCTTTGGATACACCTAGATTTGTATCTTCAATCATATCGGCTCTTACTGCTCTGCCTGGGGGTGGCCCTGCCAGCAGGACCATTTCGGTGAATAGCAAAGTACAGGGGGAGGGTGCGGGGAATCAAGTGACTCTGATTCTCCAGCCAAGTCAATGCACCCCCCACTGCTACCCGAGACTTCCCAGAATAATCCAAGTCAGCACAAGAAATCCAGTGGAATAGATATGCGATTGACAAATTTCTTTAAAGTACACAAGTTTTTTTAACCTAAGTTAAAAGAAATCAAGGGTCCGTGGGGGCTTGAGAAGACATTTGACCTTTAACTGGGACTATCAAGCCTTGGTAGCACCTGTCAAAACAGACTGACCCTTCTGTTCCCATGCTCTAGTCACTCAAGACACATGAACCCTGTCAGTTACAGATACATGGCGACCATTAAACACTGAAAATAACCTTATAGTGACGGCAGTTGTAACCACGTACAAACCCCATGCACCAATTATCTTATGCAATAGCATAATGTAGAGCGCGGTGCAAGAACAAACACAAGAATAAAGCATGACCTCTCTGACACTGGTTAAGAGTCATTTTTCTCTAATGATCCTAGATAGGCAAGATCAATGCTAGCCATTGATAATGTTGTTTTTTTTCTATTATCCATGTCCCCCATGGTGATGACGGTGGCTGCGGAAAACAGCTTCTCGGACAGTCTTTTCAAACACTGCTGGAAGCCGCTCTGGCTGCTGAGAATGCACTGGCGTTGTGCCTTGTTCCTTCTGTCTTGACATTGTGCTCGTTCATGACATAAATCTGCCAAAAAGTAAGATTTTGCCACACCAGTATCATTCAAACTTGTTCATGATGAAAGCTAGAAATAAAAATGTAAACTAGGGAACGCTCAGGAGAAATGTTTTGAGCAACAGTACGTGTGTAATATTAACAAACAGACCACAGCAGATAAAGCGATACATATTCCCCCTTCCGTCTGCCGTTGAACAAGTAGTGTCTCTGCTGCAGTGCATCATGGGTAAGTCAGTAACAGCTACTGTTTGGCAGGATTTCAGGAAGCCTAACCTAAATCTGCACAAGCAGGGACATTTAGTGTGAAAAGAAAGGAGACAGTGCAGGGGGGGGGAGGGGAGTACAGCAGGGGAGGTGAGCGGGTTATGTAACTTCTGAGTTTATCAACAAACTGTGCGCTGTAGGGCCAGTTAGAGTCATGTGGGCTCGCCACATCATTTACAGATTCATCAGGGATAAGCCTACGTGCATTTGTTGTTGTTTTTTTGCTGTAAATAGAGGTTGTGCCAGTCAGTAGACAAGATAAAACCCAATTTAGTTTAGCCATTGCACAGTAGATAATACTACACTGCATAATGGAATATGGATGGAATAAATGTTAAATGAAACAGAGTAAAATGTTAAACACAACAGCACACTGAAGATGTAGAATTAAAAAAAGGGGGGCCAATCAGTTTCATTCGAGGCCTAATCTTTGAAAAGCCTTCACTGAAATCAAAGCTCTACAGATTACTCAGAGGTGAGTCGTCAAGGACAATTTAAAACAAAGTGTGCTATGAAAAGGTCATCGGAATAACCTTTGGCTACGCCTCTTCTCAGGTTAACTTTCAACATAAGGAGGTAGGCCTGAAACAGCTTCAGTTTTAATCCCACCGAGTTCACAGAACAGGCATTTCAAATGAGCAGCTATAAAGGAGCCAGAACTGCAGGCCTTTAGGAAAGGTCAGTTCATGAATTGTTACGCCATACTCTTCGAAATGTTGACAAATGGTTAAGGAAGCGGTAGTAAACCTGGATCTATAGGCTAGAAAGTGTACTAACTATACTGGAAGCCCATAGGAGCGTTACACCTTGTCTTTCTAAAACCCACAGCCAAGAAACAGCATGTTGGCCACTTTTACAAGCAATTTGAGATTTCAAGGGTCTGTAATTACCGAAACAAGCTGCTGGCAAAGACAGCGCAACTTGTGACTGCAATAAAAGAGCAAACAGGCTTGTCAATCCGCCAGTCTCTCAACCATGATTGATGTGGAAATCTCAGCCTTGTCTCAGATATAGGCATATTGCCAAAATGTATTTTGAATTAAAGAAAACAGTAAAAACAGAAGGCAGTGACAATGCCATCGCATGTGTGGATGGTTTAACAACTTTAGGCCTTTTTCCAGCTAATGATCTTTTTCACTTGGAGTTAAGAGTAGCAGCCTCTCACAGCTGGGAAAATAGTGTGTGGGTTGTAGGAGCAAACCCCTTTTATCTAGCTGGAGCCTATTTGTTTGATCAATCCAACAGATCCATCTAGTGGGCGATTATCAAGCTCACCGGTGACAGCAAGGTGACTACAAAGATCAAATGACACGTTTATTCAACGACAGTTGTGAGTAGAGTCCTCAATGATACAGAGCTAAACAAAGTGCCCTTCAGTTGACCCATTGCTTCATACTTCTCCAAAGCAGTGGTGTGTATGCACAAGCAACCCCAGGGCCTGTAGAACAGAGTCAACTTTATCCTGCATGACCTGGATCTATAGGCTCCAAATTTAAGATAGATTTAGTTTAGATCCCATATAAAACTACTGCACATGCACATGCATTCTAACGCTAGGGTGAGAAGCAGTGGAATTCAGTGCATGGCTCTCGTCTTGGTGTAACCCAGATGGAAAGTATTTTGTAGGACAGTTGTGGCAGCCATTGCTCTCTATAGAACTGCCTCGTATCCCGTGGCTGACCTTGGGAAAAAGTTTTCAAGTCAGAGCTGTACGTTAGGCTAAGTTACTTCAAAACGGAACAGGATCAAGCTCTGGATTTTGATGCAGGCACTTCTGGTTACTTGTTTTAGCTTGGTTTCGTGTGATTTTATGATTACTTTTCGCCTTTCTGATGAGCAATTAGATCATCGCAAGTTGACGTATATAGCTAACAGTTTAGCTAAACGCAAAAAGAATCCATTCATCTGCTGCCCAATTTTGCGTGGCGATGCTTTTCCCCCCCTTCGAGGCAAAGCGGATTGTAAAATTTTACGAGCTCACTGTTCAGCGCACAGAACCGCCCAGACTGAGTGTTTGTAAAGGATCCATACATTCAGATCCGTGGCCACATAGCTCCGTGTTGCCGACAACACGCTGAAACTTTGAATAGAGAGGACAAAGACAGCTCGCCTGGCCGGCTGGTCGGCTTGCTGGCTCTGAACCTCCTCTCGGCGCTGGCCGCCTCCGCATTATCTTAACAACCTGCGAACGACCTGCCGTATAACGATTAACCAGAAGCCGGCGAGATTTGTGAGCATCGTTGCCCGCAACTCGGAAGACCTTTAACGCAATCAAATGTCTGAGAGTTGGCTAGCACAAGCAACTTGGCTAACGGACGCAGCTGTTAGCACGCCACCGGTCTCCACTGTTGGTCTTTTTTTGTTGTTGTTGTTGTTGTTTTTTTTGCATTTTGGAAAGCTGACGTTTTAGCTTGCCAACGTAACGTTACATTTCTAAAGCGCCATCTTCCCACAAAGCCTAGGTTAGGGTAGGAATCACAGATCAAGATGATGGGGATAACCCGGTTATCTCAAACTCACAGTTTCTTTGTTGCAAAGTCTGGCAAGTGGCCGCCGGCGCAAGCACCGCGGGGTTTCTGGAAAGAGCAGCAGCAGACCTCGATAGAGAGCTGAGGACCTTCAAGTATCCAGCCATGTCTCACCGGCCCGTTTCACTTGCGGTTGACACTCGACAAAACTCAGAGCAAAGAGGGGCCGAAACGGTCCGCGGCGCGATGCAATATAGTCAGCACCACCCCGGCGGGACGCGCTCAGCGCTACGTCAGAGTCACACTGGCAGGCAGAGGAGGGACAGCGGCAGCGAGGGTTCACGCGCAGCTTCGTTGCTGTCTAGACTACAGCAGAGGTCAGGTCGGCCGACTTTCGCTTTCATATCGTTATCCATAACGGAAATCACACTGATATAACAGCACACTTCTGCCATTCCCACGGTTTATTGCTCCCCTTATTCTGTCCAAAAATCTGGACTGTAACTGCTTCCCACAGTCCCACCTGGACAGCCCGTCCCGACTTTAAAATGCTCAGGTACTCCAGGAGATTAGTGGCTGTATTAAAAGTTATGATACTCTATACATTCTAACCTATTCAACTTTATTAATTTCTCCCCCCCCGTATAAATGGATGACAGGGAGTGAATAGTGGCATCTGGTGGTCAAATTATAAACATAAAAGATTAAATGTCACACATTTCCTCCAGAAAGGTACATTTATAGTTCTGCAGTATTCCTACAGGGGCTTGTAGTGTGTCTGAGTGAGTTCATAGTGACCTCATTGTAGCCTACCTAGCCTATATGATTTTTAGCTCCTGTGGTTATGGCTATAATATTAACCATGATATTTGTTGCCTATAGCATCCTTCTGAAATGTATTATAGGATGGTTCATTTTTGTAAATATAGGCTAAATCTTCATGAGTTAAATATAGAGTAGCCTAAATTCATGACCCCGGATAAGGACTAGTTTAGTTTAGTTTAGTTTATTGTTTATTTAGACGGGACAGTGTACATTCATGGACATGTTCACAATACATAGTACTCTAAACATGTAAATGTCCCGGAGTTAGCTTGCCGCTAAATTCCATCCGTAGTCCCCAGTAAATAACGTTAAAATTAAACATTCAGTCACATCACAAAACAACATTGTTACATTGACACAATACAGACAATACAATACATTGCCACAATACAGACAGTGACAGGACTAAACATAGAGGTTTTTTGTTTTAGTGTTAATAAGGTGATAGTGCGACTGTTCTTATTGAGGAGGCTGTCTGTGAAGGTGGGGACCACGTGGGGACTGTTTACATTCCAAGGGTTCAATGGTTGCTGTTAAAAAGTCATTAAGATTAAGATTAAGATGATGTCATAGCCATTGTCCCCTGTCTGAGGGTTAGGGTTAGGATTTACAACCATAACTGCCTACTGAGCTATATCTGAACTACTCTCTCCCCCAGGAAGTGCAGACCAAAACTGTGTGATTCAGGGACCAAAAAAAACAGTTACCTTTTAATATCCTTCTCAAGAATCATTTGACAATGTCGAGGAATCATATGACTTCATGTTAAAGGTTTTTATAAAGCCAGTGAAAGCTACAAAAAGAAAGTATCGTTGCATTACTAATCGTTGTCAGTGCATGGCCCCTGTTCTCTGACTGAAAGAGGATTTTGGAGGTGACCTGGCTGCTCCAAGCAGAAGGCTGGCTCATTTGCTGGCTCACCCAAGCTTGTCATGTGACTGCACACGTCCCATTCTTTCTCCCAGTATGGTAACCCTCCCCGGCTAAAATTAGAGGACTCGGTCGTGGAGATTTGGAGTTGAGCCTATGCTCTCCACTGCAAATGATTTGGGATCTAGCTAAACTTCACTTGCCTGCAGATTTGTGCTGTTTGCTTGAGCTAAGTTCTGTTTCTCCATGTAATGAAGACTGTGGGATCCTGGTCATAAAATAAACACTGAGATTATGCCTTTCTTTTTGCATTCCTGTGCTGTGGACCAATCTGTTCATCAGCTTCCACAGTGTCAGATTTGCACATATTCTGTATGTTTCTGTACATTCTCTGCATAATAGTTGGCACATAGGCTACAGTACATGCTTATGTTGTGAAACAGACAACAAAGCACATGTGCCCTTGCACACTGCCATTCTCACAGAACCACCAGCTGGGAGTTTTTGATAAGATGAACAACTCGTAATACACATAGCTATCCAAGTCTGCACGTTCTGTAGGCCAACATATGTTGCCTACATCTGCAAATTTTATATATTTGACAAGGTGAATAGTTTTTTGCACAACATGCTTTTGCTACCTATACACTTTTTGTACAAATGTATGACCTGTAGACCTTTTAATGTGAACATGATGCACATTTTTTTGACATTATTCTGTAAATCCACATATTTTGTTTTTCGTCATATTTATATTAATAAATTGTTTTTGTCTCTACTGCTCTTATTTTTTGCACATTTTTGTAATGCCGTAGTTTTCATTTCTTTTCATCCACACATTCCTATTTAACACATTCTAGTGTTCAAATTGTTGATTGCATTATGGTTAATTACCCCCCATTTTGCTTTATCTATTTACTGCTGCAATGACCCAATTTCATTTAAGTTTAATCTTATCCTACCTTATCTGGTCTGGTCTTATCTTGTGTGATGTGTTCAGTGTAGTAGTGGTAAATATGAAAGATGGGTAAACTATGACCTCCAGTCGGTAATCAGAAAAAGGCAAACAGCCACCAATCTAAAAAAAACAAAAACAAAGTTATTTGTAGAATCATTTCTGAAAAACATTCATGTATGCTTTTATGATACTACTTGCCACCATGTAGGCCTTTACTATGAATCGAAGACTGCAACAAAGGGCATAAATATTAACTTACCTGACACACCAAATTTACTCTAATCAATAAACTCACACCTCAACTAGAAAATGTGCTCAGTAGAGCACAGACCTCCATCTCTGACAGCAACCTTTTAGTGATGTGCCACGCCCATGCCTCCTTTTGGCCAATCGACATGAAAAGTTATCAGTTCTTCCTTGGCCCATAACCAACCTGGTTATGCTGCCAAGTTTTGTGCAAATTTGTGCCCAACTTTTTGAGATACTCTGCTAACAGACGGACGGACAAACACACAGAAGTCTGTGAAAACCTTACCTCCTTGGTGGAGGTAATTAGCCTAGTTGTTCAGCTTGGGGTACTGATAGGGCCTTAATTGGGTGTAATGCTATTAATACTGTCATGGTGTTGCTGATGAGCTCCTGCTTTTGTCTAATCAGCGTTCATTTGCTTGTAGGAGTTCAATTGATGCTATAGCCTCCTAGATTTCCATTACTTTTTTGAATTGACTGGTAAATGTGGACGTAAATGGAAAATTGCAATTCTGGGTCTAATGCAGCGAATTTGCCCCATCTGCTGGACTTGATTTGAAGGCAGTGAGATTGTGTTGGTGAACGTACAGTGCCCTCTACTGGAGGAAGGGCAGACATTGCTGTGTGCATGAATTTATTCAGTCACTAACAATATAATAATGTTATGAGGCTTTGTTTAGCCAAAGACGCTTCGGTACTTTTGCCACAGCTGGATTAATTTACCTCATGTCAAAAGATCACTCTAAACTAGAAATGAACCTGTAAGAAGTTTTGGTTGTCATGATGTCAGGATGATTGACATCAGGCAATTGCCATATACAGTATGAAGTGCACTTTATCTTTAGAGGGATACAACGCAAGCTGACAGTTCAGTAGTCTCATAGATAATATAACTGGCCTGATAATATTATATAGCAAATATCTTATGAACCAATAGGATTCTTCTGCACGGCTGACCTCTAGGCGGTACTTCCGGTTTGGGCTGTGTTATGTAGCTATGTAAACTGACTGTAACGATCCTACTTGTTGTCACTTTGCTGTAATTTTGCTGCGCATTGGGCGAGAAGGACCGTGTGGTTTAAACAAGTAGAAGGACGCTGTGATCGGACTTTAAAGGAAATAGGTCTATTTTAAACCGGATCCATACGAGCAGCCATGGAGAGCTTCACTGCGATACGGCAGTTTGTTGGGCAGTATCCTAAAACTATTGCTGTGCTCACAGTAACAGGTAAATGGTGCTAATGTAGCTTATCACTGGTCCGACTCAGATGCTCAGTTATCATATGATATCCTGTCGGAAATGTGCATGAATCTGTGGTGTCTCCTGTTCAAAACTAGCTTTCCAGTCAAGTCAGCATTCTTGCATTCAGTGAATACGCGATTATGAAACCGAATTTGTTTACTCTGTCTGTGTGTGTGTGTGTGTGTGTGTGTGTGTGTGTGTGTGTGTGCGTGCGTGCGTGTGTCTGTGTGTGTGTGTGCGTGCAGATCGGAAGAGCACACGTCTGAACTCCAGTCACACAGTGATCTCGTATGCCGTCTTCTGCTTGAAAAAAA